>OX451740.1:828939565-829130626 GCA_948472305.1 Vicia faba | reverse complement strand
GATGAAGCGGTGCGACGATTGGGGATTTAGGGTTCTGTCATCCTCTTCCCTATATTGTCATCTCTCCTTCCTAATTTCTATGTATTATCCCTCTTTTTTACTATAATTTTCTCTCCCTCTTTGTGATTTCTTTAAAGTAATTTTCTTTTTTTTTTGTAATGTCATGATTCTCCCCCCCCCCCTTCCCTTCTGTCATTTTGTTTTGATTTTATAGCTTTTTTTAGGTTTTGTAAATTAGGAAATAGATTAATAGTTTGATTATGTTGTCTTAGAATATTAGGAAAATAATAAGTTTGTCTTTAAAATTTTCAATTTGTTTTTGTAAACGTTTTAATTATGTTGATTGAGTTTCGGTAAATATATAAAATCTGGATTTTGTTTCTGTATTTATTATTTTTGTTCCAGTTTTTTATTACTATAAAATCTTGATTCCGGATAGTTAATGTTGGAACAATTGGTTTTCACATTTGATTTATACAGTACCTGTTTATGGAATGAAAAGGAATGTGTTATTACTTTTGATTGGCACAGTAATTGTTATGAATTTGGGCCACACATTTTCTAGTTTAGATTGGGCCACACGTTTTCTGGTTTGGATTTGCTAGTTCAAAAATTAAACAAAAAAAATCAATAATCAATAAACACGGTTTCTCAAAAAATAGAAATGGGCCAGATGTTTTAGTTATTGGGCCTGTGATTTGCTTATGCCTGTACAACAAAGGCTGTTTCCACCCTTAATTAACTGGACTGGGCCGTGAAGAGCACTTCTAAAAAAAACAGAAATCAAATTTAACTAAGTATTTTTAATATAATGTTTTAATTAAAATGGAATAATTAAAAAAAATAGTGTTAATATTAGTGTAACAATATCAAGAATAATCAACAATTACAATAATAATTAATTATAATGATAATGTTGTAATACAAATAAAAACAAACTAAAAACTGACTGGGTTGTACCATTTTAATAGTATTGGGCCTCAATAAAATAGAATCATTTTATACACCAAAAAATAATGAAATTTAATGGACCTTTAAACAAAAGATATGGGCCTTTGATTAATCACTACACCCTCCAAGTAGACAACAAACCTCCTTCTATATCTAAAATGGGTTAAAATGTATATGGGCCTTTTCTGATTTAGAAAGACCCATGGTTTTCAAAATAGTATACCCCATTATAAAAAAATGCACCTCCTCTCAAAACATGAATGAAACAAAAATAGACCATCAGATATTAATGGTCTATTTTAGATCAGTACGCCCTTCTTCCTAGTTTTAAATCCCCTATGGAAGTAAAACCTACAATACGTACGATTTATTTTAAAAATAACCCCAAATATAATTAAGGGTAGGGAAATTTGGTGTATGACATTAGCACCCTTTTCATCCGTAGTTATCTATGGGCTCTTAATTGCTTAGCTCACTTTTGAAAACTTACTTTGTGCACGTGATTTGTTTGAAAATATTTTGAACTGCCAATGCAAGGCTGACTTTGTAATAATTCTGGTATCAATCCTCAAGAATGTATACAAAGTGTTTTTGAAAATACTTGTTTGAAAGTGTGATGTGGGAAATGTATTGTTTGTGAAAAAGGATTATGAGCAAGCATTTAAGAGTTCTTACCCACTAAGGGTCTTTCTTGTTATTTTCCTTCTCCTTTGGAGATAGTACTATCCATACCATTAGTTTGTAGGTATCCCTATCTATTGAATGTGAAGGGACATGCGTAGGATCATCGTATAATCATCGAACGCAACATGTAAGTATACTTTAGCAATTTTATCGTAGGGAATGTCATCATTTGTTCGTAGGGTCATCGAAGGGACTAGATCATTTTGTAGGCAACTCTAAGGGTCATCGAGGGATTATGATCTTTATTTGAAAGGGACTATGATGACTTGATCGAGGGTTTTTTACTAAAGTATCACCACTTTCATGGGACGTGACCAATATTCATAAGACGACGAGAGAGGTTACCCTAGAGGTGCAAGTGTGAAGAGAGTATTAGTTTCCGTTATTTTATCTTGAAAATTAGGTTTTCTACATTTGTTTTTAGTCTTGCCATACAAACCGTAGTTACTAACAATTAAATATGTACAGAAAATTAAAGTGGAGAAAGTAAAACCTAATCTATTACATGGCTTTGGGAGAGATACATAGGTATATAAATTTGTGAGAAAGTAAACCTACACTATTACATCTTCGGAGCAGATACATAATTAGAAAAATACGGGAATATAAATCTAAGCTACTACACTAATAGTGCGACTTATACAATTGTTCTATGAATTTAAATAGTAAAGAAAGAAAATAAGAAAAATGTTAGAAAAAATGTTTAAAAGACCTAAGATCTAAATATTAATGTTTTTAGTGTTTTTTGTAGAAAATAATTCAAGTGTTAATAATAATTAAAACCTAAATTCTAATTGATTTTAATATTAAGAAAAAGGATAATTAATTGATTAATTAGTAAACAAAATATATCAAAAATTTAATTACTAAATTAAAAACCATAATCCTAATTTGTTAGGGTTTTAAAAAAGGTTTAAGATTTGTTAATTTAAAAAATAGTTAATTAAGAAAAAGAATGAAAATTAGGTTAGGAAAGTAAGGGAAAAAGAAACAATTGCATGGGGTGGATGTTGAACCCATTCCCTTGAAGTCACATATGCTCCCTTCACCACTAGGATATGCACTTGTTTGTGTTTGAGAATGGGAAACATTAAATATATTATAAACATGCGCGTTAAAACCTGAAAAAGAAAATAATTACAAAACATAGGTATCGAACTCACGCTCTCATGTAATACCAACTCATCATTCACCATCTGAGCCACACTTCCTTTTTGTTATTAAAATAGAAAAAAAAGTATATAATAAAAGCAATTGAATCAGAGAAGCATTGGAACCCTAGCTTTGGTCATCTTCTCCGGCGACCTTAAAGTTCAACCTACAAAAACAACAAGATTTAAAGATCAGGAGGGGTGGTGTCCCCCTAATTTGGACCTCATGAATTCAATGGTGGTGTTAGTTTGGCCTGAAAATGCCTGTAACGTAGAATACGATTCTCAAACGAAGCTTTTCCCTGACAATGGGAAATCTTCATCCCTGCATCAAACCTCACAAATAATGGTTCTAAAACATTCTAAACATCATTATGAATATGTATGAGTACATCGAATCAATCCATAATACATGAATAAAAATTTTGAGATTAGAGAAAGTTACCAAACTGGTGCAACTTAGTTGGCACATTTTGGGATGCTTCAAGCTTGAATTATGGGTGGGATGAACTCCTGGGAACTTCAGGAGTGTGACAGGGTGCTTGGAATGGATTGAAAGTGGCTGGAAATAAGGGTTTGAGTTTTCCCTAGTTTTGACAAATTTGAGATTTTTAGGGCTTGTTCTTGAGGAAATTTTCGTGTGTCTTGATGTCTGAAGCTGTTGAGTATTTATAATGAGAAGATTAGGTCAACAAAAGTGAGATATTTTATATTTCATGACCAAATATTTGATTAGAATTTTGCATGAAATCTTTCTTTTTTAGACCAATCTTATGCCAATCAATCTCACACGTTTTTTATCCAATCAATCTACATGCCTTATATCATTCACTTAGTATTTTATTTGATTGATTTTTCTTTTAATTGAATAAAATAAATATAAAAAGAAATAAAAACCACAAAAATAAATGAATGGATTTAGGAGTCCCTTATGAGGTCATGAACACGATTGGACCTAAAAACTTAGGCCTATTAGCCCAAAAGTTCAAGTTTTATCAATTTGGACTTCATGCATTTTCTCAAAATTTATCAACTTGGTCATTTTTTTATTTGAAGTCTTTAACTTGATGTAATTTGCTTTGACAAAAGATGTCTTTTTGTTGACTTTTAAAATGACATGTAATGTTTTTGCTCATATCTATCAAATGAAGCATTTTTGGCCTTGATCTTAGAGAGACAAAGTTGTAGAGAATTGGGTTTCCTTCAAGTTCGGCTTTGGCTGAGAAATTTATGATGAAGCATGTGAATGTTATGTTTGGTCAAAGTTTAGTTGCCTTCTCCTAAAGAAACCCCTAATTTTGTAACTTTTGACTTTTAATGAATCTTGAGTTTTCTTGATGAATCATGATCAACCCTTGATAAAATGATGAATGTGACTCCTAAATGTTGATATTGACCAAATAACTTGAAGTTTGACTTTGAATTGGTCAAAGTTGACGTTTTATCCAATACACTTGATTTTCAATCATCTGACTAATTGACTGAACAAACTTGTGTTGCAATGCTTGAAACTTGATATGAGGATTTCTAGAGACATTAGAGAAGCCATGAAATCCATTTGAGGCATTAGAAAATAAATTTATTTTGAGAAAAGCAAAACCCTAGTTGTAGGTCAATTACTTAGGAGGAGAGTTTGTCTGATCAAGTCTTGAGTGTTTGAGACCTTCATGAGCATGATGAGGAATCCTGAATTAATTTGTCTTGAAAAGTTAACACCAATATACCACCCGTCTTATCTTAAGTTTTCCCAAGTCTGGATAGAGGACTTATAAGAGATCACGAAGCACCCCAAAAATTAGAAAAATCGAGACATACCGACATATATCCAACAAATAATATACAACAAAATAAATAGCACATACACAATTAAACAAAGATAGGCTCAACCCACTTAGAGATTTTTTTCCCAGTAAATTCGCCATTTTTCTGTAGCGGTAGAAATGCTGAGACTAAGCCATTGGATTGACTTAACTCGTACAGGTCAAATAAAAATTGCCACCGCGCTTTATTGTTTCCAAAGGAAATGGGAAAAGAGAGAATAAACCAAAAAAAGAGGGGGAGAGAATCTAGGTACAGGGTTTGATTATGAAAAGGGAAGGTAGTAGCACCCTAAACATCTACGGTACACCGTAGGAAACTCTTTGAAAATCTATGTATTTTGGATATAAAAAGTGTATACAAAAATAGATGGTGGATATGAGAAAATAAGTGCTCTGTTACAATTTTTCACCTGTCGCGGTTGTGAAATTTTAGTGCCTACGTGAAATTCTGGTGTATGCCAGTCTTCAGATGTTATACTCAATGTCTAGACATCTGATATGACATAATAAATACACTGCAAGGTAGATACCCAATTTTTCGTGATTCAGTACTAAAGAATAACAGAAGCACAGTTTATCCAAGCTGTGCCAGATATACTTTGAAGGTGCAGAGGATAGAACAACGATGTACCTAGTTCTGTTCATCTGTTGCACATGATCAGCAGAGAGTAAACAACCTTCACAGTTCTGTTTCTCCTGCACAGATATCAGCATGATGTCTTAACATGTTCTGAGACATCATCTGTTACAACATTACAGTTTTACCTTGATATATAATAGACAGAATTATAAAGTGTTGAAGGTAAAAACACAAATCAGTTGTTGACCCAGTTCGGTGAAACACACCTACTCTGGGGGCATACCAAGCCAGGAAGAAGATCCACTATCAGCAATACTAATTCAGGACTAAACTTCACAAGTTCCCATCCCTCACTTAATCATTTACCCAGTGCAACCTATACCTAGGAACTCCTAGATAGAAACCTACCAGTTTCCATTCCTATTGCCGCAACAACAGAAGTCTTACTCCTACTCAAGAAGTAGTGCCCTCCCACTTGGTTTCCTACATTACAATGAATATGAAGTAATGCAGAAATACTTAGACTTGCTTCATAGCTTCGTCCAAGAACACTCAAACTCTTACCTACAGGTATCGAGTTACACACATGGTAACCTTGCCACAGACCGACAGGTTTACCTAACAGAACACCCCCAATGTTACATTATTTGAGGCAACCAAACCCTAGGTTACAATCTGCTATTTATAACCTATTACCCAACTGGATTTGGGCCTTCAAAATCTCAGCAAGCTTTTCTCCTTGCTGTTACAACTCAGCAACAAACTTCTGCTACAATCAAGGTCTTCAATCTTCTAGTTCCTAAAATATCTCCATATTTAGAAACAATATTTTCTTCAAATATTATGATTGATTCTTGATTGATCTTCAGATTCTCCATAAGAAACGCCACATATATTCTCAGAGTATTTAAGTACCAGAACTGTAACTGAATTACCAATTCCGTTGGCGTGATGTCAAGTCAGGTGTCATGACATTACATCTAACATGTTGTCCTAGATGTTGAACTTCTTCAACACAACAAATAACCTCTTTCATAATTTAGATCACTTAAAACAGTTAGGTTACAAGTCACAGCTGTTACAAACATTCAACATATAACATAGTTAACTAATATTAACTTAATTTCAGGCGCGATGTCATATGCTGATGTTGTGACATCTTACATAACATGTTGGTCCAAATGTTGAACTTCTTCAACCCAACATATTAAAACAACAGAGGGAATATGGGTAAACTTGCTTTCTTATTTGTTTTACAAATGAAGCCAACTCTCCAGCCAGGGCACTTACAATCTCCCCCTTTGGCAAATTTTGGCTAAAACAAATAAGTGCAAGTTGCATTTTGGGACCAGGCCACAACACAGTTGAGATGTTACAACATCTTGTCCAACATCTTCTTTGCAGAGACTGATGTCCTTTGAGCAAACAACAAACCTCTATCCCTCATCTGTGAGCCACTCCAAGCCATCGATGGCCCAAGAGGATTTCTTTTCTCAAGATTATTGTTGATAATCTTGATACTGATTACTTGTGATCATGTAACTCAGATCACAAGTCACAACTATCCTCTTAACTCAGAACACAAGACACAAACAAAGTCACTTAGTTAGAGCGTTCCATTCAGCATGTTGGACATTGCCGTCTGTTGCTTTCACCTGAGTCTCGCCTGAGTCTGGGTCCCTATCTTTCTCCCCCTTTTTGGCCAGAATTTGACAAAGACTGCCCATGCACAATTTTCCCAGATGCTAACAAACTTCATATTGCTGAAACCCTCTGATGAAGAGAAAGAATAGAGAGAGTCTTCATAAATAATGCAACTTTGGCATAGATAGTAACGATCTTGGTACTTTACTCTGACAGTTTTAGTACCCTAGGACTGGTTTTAATGCAGATACCTACCCTTGGGTTTGACCCTTTGACCATTGTCAGGATGAAGTATGTCTTGCCCTTTTTAAAACAGACATTTGTCTTTTAGAACCGACTACTCTGCCTCAGTTATATAATACCTTTATTAGATGACAAGTTATCACCTAAACATTCCAGCTCACTAAACTGCTTCATAATGAGACACAACCGCCCTGTTTTCTTAGCAGATGAAAACACGCTCAAATCCTATGTCGTCATACATTCTGCTATTTTCATATTAGCAGCTTGAAACCATTCCATTTTCACAAAGAGGATGGTTACTCCATCCGAGTCATACAGCTGTACACACATGGGTTTAATAATAATCCACACTTCATCCAATTTTCCTCCTGTCTGTAGTTTTAGAGGAAATTAGGAACAATGTCATTAGGCAATGTGATGACATTCGGTCAGACATAGTCCTCTTCAGTCTTGAACACATCATCCCAATAGTTAATAAAGTGCCACACTTTATATCCTACGAGTTTGATGAAGACCTTTCGTACAAACCAATACTCCCCCTGTTAGGGACAATCACTTCTCCTCATGGAAACAAGTAGGTCACATTCAATACTCAGTTGGACCTTCAAGACAACTTCTGATTCAAAGTAAATAAGACCCCTTGATGAATGGAAAACATAAGACGCATCTTCATGTCTTCAAGAGCGCACCCTCTGTTCAACAATATTGGTTGAACGCATTCATACTCTGAATCAAACTTTCTCGATAATAATCAGCTGCCACATGTTGATTATCTTGATTCTCTGAATCCACTGCTGAGATAGACCAAATGCCACTGTTTGATTATCTCCTTCATGAATTCTCCATGTTTATCAGACTTCTCCCAAAGATATTCTGATCTTCCAATTGAAATTTGAACTTCAAGCTACAAGTTATCACAAAAGGCTTAGATACACTAAGACAGGAACATGTAACATCTTCTCCACCCAACAACTCCAAAGAGCTGCAAAGAGACGATCTTTTTGAAGTATCCAACCTTCAACTTCGTAGATCATCCTATCTTAAGTTGATGTGTCACTTCACCAACCAAGAATCTGATGTTGAACCAAATGTCACAACATTATGTTATAACATCTAGTTGTTGAATTCAGCTCCTTCTCTAATTTACTTCCTTACCTAGATCAGAACCAGACTGATTCAAGTAACCATCATCAAGATTATGATGTCTTCTTCTTCTTGTAGCTTCGAGTCTGAACACGTTTCCAGGAAACCTTTTCAAGGATCAAATGATTTTGCTGTCACCAAAGAGGAGAGACCAAAGAGTTGAGATATCTAGGTTCTCTGAACAAACTCTACTCACCTTAACAGATTTGAAACTCCTACCAGATCAGATTCATCCTTAGGAATGAGAGAGATGAATCCTTCCTTGCAAATATGTCACACAACACCCAGAACCCATGTGACATAGGTCAACAGCCAGCTAAGCACCAGGCTGAACTAATGTGAGGAGGTTAACCAAATATCCCCCTCAAACTACCAATCATGGAAGCTCCACACAAAATATCCATGCATTGTACACAAATGTCTCGACATGACATATGACATCCCTACCAGATTCAAGTAACTCCAAGAGTTATACCTGTTCATACTCCAATCACACCAATCAGACTTCAGCTGACCTTAAGTACTTCAGAGAAGACAACAACACCAATCATCAGCAGATATGTATTGCCAGAACATACTACCTTAACCAAATTCTGAGTCTTCAAATTCTCACATCTTGAAAGATCTTCCACTTCTAATCATGATGTTTAAATGACAAGATTCATGATCCCAATCTACTTCTATGAAGGAGCGATAATGCTGCACCATTATTGACTTTTATTAACCAATGAGCTTGTCTTTCTTCACACCATAGTACTCCAGGGAACAACTGCTCAGCCCTGATCAATGTCACATCTCAACCAGCTTCACTTCTAGAGTTCTGACTCCTGAAAGTAACCTTCGGGAGCACACAGACATAGTTGACTCTACCATTGTCAACTTTGCACACACAGATGTCTCCTCTTCCAGGTCAGGAGTAGGTCCCAAACAAAAGTATCCCTTTGTTTGACACCCAAAACATATGCTCTTCAATTAGTAGCTGTATACTTCTTCCACCATCACATAGATCATCAGTTCCATCACCTTGGAACAAGGCCCTCCTTGAAATTCTTCAAGGTCTTCGTATAACACTAATCCGTGATTATGTGATTCTTACCATTCTGAACGAAGAACGTCTTCATGAGTGGACTTGAGAGGACTCAAGTATCGGTGACATCTTCAATAGCTTATGTTGAATTCTTGAATACAGTAGCCTTCAATCCACAAGAGGGGAAACACATCAGAGCTTGAGTTTTGCCAAGTATTACACAGTGGAAGAACATAATACAACTCAATCTTTGCACACACACTTTAGGCGTACACAAATCCTAGGTTTGAAAATAAATCAAACCTAGAGCAGCTACCACACAACCAGGCCAAATGCCAATCACACAGTTCCTGTCATGAATAGTCCATCCTCCCACTTTAAGGGACCATTCAGGGAAATAACAAACCTTTCCAGGTTACAATCTCCAGTACTAAGATTGACCTTGCAGATACCAGAAAGTATCACCCATGGATCTCATCCAGAAACAGAACAGGATGCCTGCTCTGATACCAATTGAAATTCTGGTGTATGCCAGTCTTCAGATGTTATACTCAATGTCTAGACATCTGATATGACATAATAAATACACTGCAAGGTAGATACCCAATTTTTCGTGATTCAGTACTAAAGAATAACAGAAGCACAGTTTATCCAAGTTGTGCCAGATATACTTTGAAGGTGCAGAGGATAGAACAACGATGTACCTAGTTCTGTTCATCTGTTGCACATGATCAGCAGAGAGTAAACAACCTTCACAGTTCTGTTTCTCCTGCACAGATATCAGCATGATGTCTTAACATGTTCTGAGACATCATCTGTTACAACATTACAGTTTTACCTTGATATATAACAGACAGAATTATAAAGTGTTGAAGGTAAAAACACAAATCAGTTGTTGACCCAGTTCGGTGAAACACACCTACTCTGGGGGCATACCAAGCCAGGAAGAAGATCCACTATCAGCAATACTAATTCAGGACTAAACTTCACAAGTTCCCATCCCTCACTTAATCATTTACCCAGTGCAACCTATACCTAGGAACTCCTAGATAGAAACCTACCAGTTTCCATTCCTATTGCCGCAACAACAGAAGTCTTACTCCTACTCAAGAAGTAGTGCCCTCCCACTTGGTTTCCTACATTACAATGAATATGAAGTAATGCAGAAATACTTAGACTTGCTTCATAGCTTCGTCCAAGAACACTCAAACTCTTACCTACAGGTATCGAGTTACACACATGGTAACCTTGCCACAGACCGACAGGTTTACCTAACATAACACCCCCAATGTTACATTATTTGAGGCAACCAAACCCTAGGTTACAATCTGCTATTTATAACCTATTACCCAACTGGATTTGGGCCTTCAAAATCTCAGCAAGCTTTTCTCCTTGCTGTTACAACTCAGCAACAAACTTCTGCTACAATCAAGGTCTTCAATCTTCTAGTTCCTAAAATATCTCCATATTTAGAAACAATATTTTCTTCAAATATTCTGATTGATTCTTGATTGATCTTCAGATTCTCCATAAGAAACGCCACATATATTCTCAGAGTATTTAAGTACCAGAACTGTAACTAAATTACCAATTTCGTTGGCGTGATGTCAAGTCAGGTGTCATGACATTACATCTAACATGTTGTCCTAGATGTTGAACTTCTTCAACACAACAAATAACCTCTTTCATAATTTAGATCACTTAAAACAGTTAGGTTACAAGTCACAGCTGTTACAAACATTCAACATATAACATAGTTAACTAATATTAACTTAATTTCAGGCGCGATGTCATATGCTGATGTTGTGACATCTTACATAACATGTTGGTCCAGATGTTGAACTTCTTCAACCCAACATATTAAAACAACAGAGGGAATATGGGTAAACTTGCTTTCTTATTTGTTTTACAAATGAAGCCAAATCTCCAGCCAGGGCACTTACACTACGTACTACCTTCCGTGCAATAGGGGGTCAGGGTACTCGTAGTTCACCTTAAAAAATTTAAAACATAAATGTGTGTTGGTTAATTTTAAGAGAAGAGACATCATCGTCATATCTGAGTGGAAAACATACTTACTACCTATAATTATAAGAAAGGAGAATTTGCATAATCTCAAACTGGAGGATATAGCTTAGATTTTAAAATAAACAAATCCTCACTCAATACCCAAGTGGAAAATATCTCACTTAAATACATTTCATAGAAGTATAGTAGCTCACATCACTATAATAATCAACAACAGTCTAATATTTTGAGAAAAGTTTTAACGTAAAAAGCCAAAGTGGAAAAATGGTTTGAATGAGGTTAATTGGCTTTTAGTCTTGAGAAGATGTTAAAGTATAGTTAAGTTGATT
This sequence comes from Vicia faba, assembly GCA_948472305.1. Lineage (NCBI taxonomy): Eukaryota > Viridiplantae > Streptophyta > Magnoliopsida > Fabales > Fabaceae > Vicia > Vicia faba. Next base: position 829,119,026 of record OX451740.1, on the reverse strand, counting down.
AAATTTTGATTAAGAAAATATTTTTGAAAATACATGGACCTAAGTCCAAGTTTATTATGAAAGCGGTTAAAATTAGATAAACAAGAAGAGTTTTGAAAAGGAAGTTGAAGATTTTTGAAATTAAATAAGATAGGAGGAGATGAACGGACTATCCTAAAGCATAAGGTAAAAGCTAAGGAAAAGAACTATCTAACCAACAAGAAACCAACACTTGACATATGAAGTCAATGTAGAAATCCTATCCTTTGGATTGAAACCAAGCAAGCAAAAATACTAAACCTCTAAGAAATATCAAGCGTCAGATGAATTAAGTCTTCACAAAAATTGGGCAAAGTAATGGTTGTATACAAAGGAATTCTTCATCACAGACAAAGCATATAATCAGAATAACCCGCACAAAAAGAAAAAACAAACCAGTGCATTGGAGTAAACCACAAGAATTTCATACAAAATAACAATAGAGCCACAAGGTCCCAAAGTATCATGGCTTCTAATCTTAAGTCTGAGAGATCCACAACTCCACAATGCTAAGGACAATAACCAAGTAATCCAAGTAACTTTACATTTTTTTATTGTTCAAGTTGATTATTAAGTGTCTTTAAAAGAAAATAAAAGCTCAAATTCCATAAAGATAATTACTCAAGTGAGCAAAAGAAAAATGGCATGGAATGTAAATGATAAAATAAATGGTACATAAAATAAAGGTATAAAATAAAAGCATAAATTAAAAGCACAAAGTAAAGTTAATTGTTAGTGAATTAGAAGTTAGAAGGTTAGTGTCGTACCCCAAATTTGCCCTATCTCTTTTATTTTTTTGGTTTAGCTTTGAACTTTGCATTCCATTTGCATCATTTTATCCTTCAGTCATTCGCATATCCCGCATCTCAGGGAATCAGGGACTTTGGTTTGAAGTTTTAGGGTTGCACCCTCTTTATGTCTAATATTGTTTTGAGGTTTTCTTATCAGGTAAAAAAGAAACGCATCTGGTTCTCGATTAATGGATCATGGAATGAATTGTGTCGTCATGTTACAAGGTTGGTTCTCGCTCAAATTTATCGAAGCCTGGAATAGGATTTATTTCCCTATGGATGTTGGTAAAGATGCTAGGTTTTTGGGTCTTTGGTTTCTGGGAAGATGTCTCTCTCTCTCCTGCCCCGAAGAGGGCTCAGAGCTCAGTGTGTTAGGTCAAGAATTTCACCTCCTCGCATTTCAAGTTTCTTCTTTAAGTCTCTAAGCCATTGAGTCGAGAATTTGGAGGTTGAATTGGAAAATGTGGAGTTCGAGCACTTCAGGAAATGAGGTTAAAGGTTCATGATAATCAAGACTTGTTTTTGTTGCTTAAGTTTCAAGTTATTGTGGGCTGAATGTCAAAGTCAGAGTTTTGTTCGAGAAGTGCGAGTGTGGTTCAGGCATGATTTGAAGATCAAGGTTCAAGCGACCAGTGTTTTGGGGTTCGAATTAATTAGTGGAATTAAATTCTTAAGCATTTATTTTGTTTGAGAGTTTGATTGGATTTTGAAAGATAAGGCGCGTGATTGTTTGGAATACAAGTTATGACGATTGCTCACAATTTCTTGAAGTTTAAGTTACAAAGTCCAAAGGGTGCATTTAAATCATTCAAGTGGGAATTTCCATTTTCAATCAAAGATCGAGAGTTGTTTGATTTCCATACAAGAGAATTCATTAAAAAAAAGAATAATAATATATCATTCAAGCTTTCATGTTCATTACATTTTTTTGGACAGATTACATAGCGTATGAAAAATAAATTACCATTATTGGAATACAAATTACATTTGTTTTGTTTACAAAGAAAAGAGAAAAATAATTTGTGTTTCTTCAAGTCTTCATCTTCAAGTCTTCATCGTCACTCCTCGCCTTGTTATTTTCATCGTTCAATCTCGCTTTGGATCATCCAATAATCGTGCTCATGAAACAAGAAAAAAGAAAAGTTAGTGATCAAACACATGGAAAAAATTCAAATAAGAATTATTTGATTAATGTCATAATGAGGGTTTAACTTTTGGAATCAGTCAGGAAGTTATTTTTATCATGCTTTATTTTATCCCGATTACAAATCACAAAAAGGGTTTTTCTCTTTGGTTCACAAAAAGGAAAAAAGGAAAAGATTGCAAATGTTTCCTGTTGCTAAAGCAAAAATAGCATCAGCCAAAACCAAAACAAACTGTCAAAGCAAGAAGCAACATAGCGCGCAGAACAAGCATAGTAGGCCAAGGCAAAACAAGCATAGCAGGCTAGCAAAACAAACAGAACAGGAAGCGCGCAGAACAACAACAGCAGGCCAGCAGGCCAAGAAAGCTAAAACAATAAGTGACAAAGCAAATGCAGCATCATATTAAACAAAACAACAGTACAAGCTCATTAGCCCAATACCCTATATCATCATTTTCCACAAGAGGCAAACCCTTCAGAACTTTAAGGAAAAAAAGCAGTAAGCTTTACATCACAAAAAGGTAAAAGAGGAAATAAAAAACCTCCACATTATTGTCCAAAGCCAGTTGCTATGAACCTGTAAAAATAGTCAAAATGCAGCCCACAAAACAACAAAAAATTGCTGCTGTAACATTGCACCAAATTAGCAAGTCAAAATCTGCATCACAAAAGCAAAAAAGGACAGCATACCAATATGTTCAAATCTCACCAATTTTCCCCCCACATTTTCACCTCTGTATCATGATAAGGAGAAGCCATAATCTAGAACAGCAAGAGAGATTTTTTTTCTTTAAAAAACGAAAACTGTAAAAGCAAAACCAAAACAAAAGCCAAACTGTAAAAGCAAGAGCTAGCCGAAACCAAAACTGCTTCAACCAACAAAAAAATCATGAGCCAAAACCAACTGCATCGAGCAAAAAAAAACCATAACACACAGAATCACACAGAAATCACCCACATTTTGCTATTGAACCTCTGTCTAAACTACCTCAATATCTCTACACCATCATCAATCTTTCATCATCAATTTCACAGACTTTAGACTACACCACCTTCAAGCAACATTTTCAACGAACTACAAATAGAAATTTCAAGAAACAAAACGGCATGATCCCAAAGAATAATAGGTGCTTACAGCCTCGTTATCGCATGCGGATACCATTCAAACCAGAAAGTAAGATTGAAGAATAAGAGAAAACCTAAAGAAAGAGAGGAAGAGTTTAAGCGATATACCTGAATTTTTTCCAGAGAATTTCTCATCTCTGTTGGTAATTTCCTCTATTTTTTTATGCAATTGAGATGTCGTGTAGCTATTTCTAACTCAATTTTTGCCTTTTGCTCACTGATATGACTATAATTTATTAAGCATGATAGCTTAGGGTCAGATTCAATTATAAAAGCATGGGGGGGGGGATCGACCATCGTTTTGTGGTTCCTTTTTACGAGTGAGCAAGACAACAAACAGATGATGCTAGGTTCGAAACGTGATAATTCTTTGGAAATATGGAAGGAAATGGCATAAGCATTTTGATTTCGTTTTTGGTTTGAACGTGAAACTAGGAAGAGAGGAGAACTAATGGAAGTTCTGAATAGAAGGAGGCGCTAGCCTCACCCTGTTTTAGGGTTTTTACTCTTTCTGCCGTTTGCTTGGTGGGCAGGACTTGGGTCTACCCGACCCATTCCTTCTTAAAATCCCAAGTTTCTTTCAAAAAAAATAATAATACATCAGCCCTCATCTTTTTTTTTGACACGGGCCTTTTAATTGCTGCTATAGTTCCCAATCTCTTTTCTCTACTTTTAAACCCCCATGTATTATTTAATTCCACCCCTTTTTTTGTTTATTTAAATTATTCATTTTTTATTTTGTTAATCAATGATAGTAATTAGTTTCATTAATCGATTTTATTTAATTTAACTAGTTTTATTTTAGTTGGTTTTTATTAAGTATTTTCGGTTAGTTTAGTTAGTTAGGTATAAATAGTCATTTAGTTGTTTAATTTCATTTTAATCATTTGATTATATACCCACGTGAACTTGTTGTTTATTTCTACCATGATAAAGGTAATTAGGATTTATTTTTCTGTCTTTTGTTTAAAATCTTGATAACATGTTCCGTTAGGTGACTCCATTTAAACGATTAAACCACGTTTGATCATTTTATGCCAAGTTGGACGTTAAACTCAAAAACATGTACGATAACTTTAGGATAGAATTTCTCCCTTTTAAACACTCAACTTTAAGTCCACACTTTGTACATAACAAACAATTAGGTTTTTAGTCTCCCTCTTAAAACTCAATCTTCTTTTGTAATTAAAACTTAACATTCACAAGTCAAAAATCCAAAAACATTCCTTAATTATTATTCGAATTTATTCTAAAACTCGCAAAACACTCAACCAATCAAAACTCCCTCAAAAGGCATGTTATCTCAGTTCTACCGCGATACCGGCCGTGCCTATTTCTAGAATGCGTGCGTTAACGTTGCCCACTAAAAAACACAAACAAACCATCCATTTTCTAGAGGAACTACTGTGTTCTGATTCCTTCATTGGATACGTAGGCAAAGGCTCGCGAAACCCTCACGAACGCAATAATCACAAACCATCCATTTCCCTTTAAGCAAGCATAGTTGTAGATAAACACACCCTTTAAGATAAGCAAACAAAATGGATCCCATTGAGTACAACGGATGTGAGGGGTGATAATACCTTCCCCTTGTATAATCGACTCCTTTATCCTTTCTCTTGGTTGCAAGACCATCTTATCCATTCCCTTGTGGTTTTATCGATATTTCCCCTTCCTTCAGGGTAAATAAAGTTCGGTGGCGGCTCTGTGTTTTCTGCCGGTAGCTTTAGTTGGCGACTGTTCTAGGGACTTTTAGCGAGTCTTTCCTAGTTTTGTTATTTCTCTTTTTGGGTGTTTATTTATTTGCTTTATCCTGTTTTACTGTTTTATTTCTTTATTTATTTTATTCTTTTGTATATATTGCATATATTGTTGCTACTCACATATTCTGGATACCTTGTGATGTTGGGTTTGGTGATTACTTTTGATGAGTCCTATACCCGGACTTGGGTTACACATAGGATTAGGACGGGAGGTATAGTCATGTTAACTTTGAGAGAGTAATCCCGAAGAAGGAGGCATGAAAATCCCTCACTCAGTGGAGGTCCTCTTGAAAGTAGTGATGTTTACCGAGTAATCGGGAAGATGTCGTTGCTTTCGACCTTGGAGCTCGAGAAGTTGAGGGTCGTAGAACCATTAACCCATCCTAGCCTTTTAGGTGCAATACGGAGACTGTAACGGAGTAATCCGGAAGTAGTTGTCACGCGATATTGCACTCGGACGAGTTTTTCCTGCGAATATTACTGATTACCAAGTAATTGGGACCTCGGTAATATCCAAAGGAAGAGCGTAGACTTCGAGTACTCTTTAGAACCTTGTTCGGCAGGTGATAAACCCCTAGTACATACCTTGTGGGTGGTTGCTTTGACTCCATGCCTGTGACGTCAAACTTTTAATCCTGTTACTTTCAGCATGTGCAACAGACTACGTAATGGTTATCCAGAATATGTGGAGCTGAGACTTCATGCCATAGCATACCATGACATCATATCATCATGTATATATATCTCATATCTATGGAAATCAAAAGACAAGTCTCGTTGATACAACTTTTCAAAAAAAAGGAAATTTTAAAAAGATAGACGAGTCTTTGGGTCTCATCAGAAATGAAGATAAAGCATTCATCCATATTACCATGCATTCATTTTTTTCACAACAAAAACTCATTGGGGTCCCCTTTCTCAGAATCCAGTAAACAGTAAAGACGACTCATCCACATCCTTACCGTACCAGAGGCAACAAGCAAAGGCTAATGGATCTTTTTGAAGAAAATAAGAATGCACTCCGTCGGGATATGGACACTATGGGTATTCGCATGGATCAACTCATGGAAACTCTGCATGCCGTGATTAAGGGTCAAGAAGAACTACACCCGAGTGTTGCCAAGCTTACTACTGCTGCTCCTTCAACTTCTGCTAATGGGAGAAATGACAATGCAAATGTTGAGACTCCTACCAGTGCTCCTAGGAATGATGTCGATGATCATCATGATGTTATTGATCTTGATGAACCCCAAGTGAATATTGCTGCCGGGGTTGCCGAAACTGCGAAAATGTATCATGCTCTCGAGGAGCGACTTAGAGCCATGAAGGGTATCAAAGCTTCCGGATTCAATACTGCTGCAATGTGCCTCGTGCTTGGGGTAGTTATTCCTCCCAAGTTTAAAGTCCCAGAGTTTGACAAATACAAAGGCACTTCTTGCCCAGAGACACATCTCCGTTCCTATTGTCGCAAAATGGCGGCCTATGCTGGAAAAGAACCTTTGCTCATGCATTTCTTACAGGACAGTTTGACTGGGGCATCATTAGATTGGTATATGCAATTGGAAAGATCTCATGTCAGTACTTGGGGAGAGCTTGCTGATGCTTTTTTGAAACATTACCATTACAATACTGCCATGGCTCCTAGCCGTACTCAGCTCTAGGGGATGGTACAAAAGTCTGAAGAGTCTTTCAAAGAATACGCTCAGAGGTGGCATGAACTAGCTGCAAGGGTCCAACCTCCTCTCTTGGATCGCGAGTTGATTGATCTGTTTATGGGTACTCTACGAGGCACTTCTACTTCTTTCTCGGATATGGTCATCATTGGTGAACATGTTGAGACGTGTATTAAGGCTAGAACGATTCAAGGTGTTCCTAACAATGTTAACAACAATGCAAGCATGAATAGGAAACCATTTTCTGGTTTTGTCAAGAAGAAAGAGGGAGAGACCAGTGCCATCACCGTCAACCAAGGAAGAGCTCCCACATTTCCTCAAGTCTGATTCCCTTATTTTCCTACACCTGCTGCTATTCCCAACCAATTTGTTTCGCCAGTATACGCTTCTACAACTCCAGCACCCTGGATGGACCAACAACGGCCTTTCTCTTCGCAACCACATTATGTTCCGCAACAACATTTTTCACCTCCTACAACTTATCAACATCCAAATCAACATCTCCCAGGTTCGAGGGCTCCTCAAAGACAGAGAGCCTCTGAAAGAAGACTTGATCTCATTCCCATGTCCTACGCTCAGCTTCTCCCACAGTTACTTGCTAGCCAAATGGTTCAATTGCGCGAACTCGGTCTACCGCCAAATCCTCTCCCTAGGGGATATAATAGTAATGCTCATTGTGAATTCCATTATGGTGCCCTAGGCCATACAATTGAAAATTTCAGAGCTTTCAAATGCAAAGTTCAAGATCTCATTGATGCAAAAGCCATCAACTTTAACCTTGTTGGTCCGAATTTTCAAAATAATCCCATGCCTCCTCATTAAGGGGGAATAGTCCATGCTATTGAAGAAGTTAATGAACGGGTTTTGGTATCAAAGGTTGATGAAATTCAGATATCTTTGGAAACTATCAGAGAACATTTGTTGAAGCATGAAGTGCTACAAGAACTCCATGACTTCTGCTTAACCTGTTCTTCTAAACCAGAAGAGTGTGCTGAGTTGAAGATGGTCGTCCAACAGTTGATCGATGAAGGTGTCTTACAGATAGAGAAAGTATTTCGAGAAGAAGAGATTGATGTCCTGGAAATCCCCTACTATCCGAGAAGCTTTTCAACCAACCCTAGTATTCCGTTAACAATTCAGGTTCCTATTACCCCCACAATGATTCAAGCTCATATTCCTCCTGCAAGCAACAACTCGAAGGCAGTTCCATGGTAGTATAATATGGTATATATTCATGGAAAGAGGTATGAGTTCCCTCCGGTAGGTGACAAGAATGTTACCAACATTGCGGGAACAAGTAACATGACTCACAGTGGTCGAATCTTTTCTCCTCCACCGCCACCTCCTAAGGAAACTAATAGTGAAACTCTAGCTAATGCCAGGGGAAAGCAAGTGATGGATAATCAACCTGAACCTTCTGTAGAACAAGAGGCGGAGCAGCTTTTGAGAATCCTCAAGCAGAGTGATTACAAAGTAGTGGACCAGCTCAACCATACACCATCCAAGATTTCCATGTTGTCCCGCCTTTTGTGTTTAGAGGCCCACCACAAAGCCTTATTGAAGACCTTATGTTCTGCTCATGTTACCCAAGACATCTCTGTGGCCCAGTTTGAAGGAATAGTCACCAATATTGTTGTGGGAAATTGTTTGGGTTTCTGTGATGTTGAACTCCCAATTGAAGGCAGAGCCCACAATAAAGCGTTGCATGTTTCTATGAAGTGTTTGGACACTATTTTATCTCGAGTTTTTATGGATACAGGTTCTTCACTCAATGTGATGCCTAAGGTTACCTTGTTTAAGCTGAATATGGACGGAGTAATGATGAGGCCCTCTACTCTAAATGTTCGAGCGTTTTATGGTTCAAGAAGATCGGTGGATGGACAAGTTGATTTTCCTGTCAAGATTGTTCCCCACACTTTCTATTTGTCATTCTATGTTATGTACATTCTTCCATCCTATACTTGCCTTTTGGGTCGTCCATGGATTCATGTAGCAGGGGCTGTGACATCTACTTTTCATCAACCCCTGAAGTTTATTGTGAATGACCAAGTTGTCATTGTTTGCGGGGAAGAAGACATAGTAATTAATAATCTGACTATCTACCGTTATATGGAAGTGGAAGGCGAGGTACAAGAGTTTCCCTTTCAAGCTTTGGAGATCGTTATTGTTGACAAAGTCCCCATCATGGAATGTAAGAAGTTTGAGATAACCCTGGCCTCTTTGAAGGATTCCAAAGACCTCATAGAAGCTAGACCTCCCCATGACAGTTGGGGCAAACTGATTGAAGTTCCAGAGAAGAAATATCATTTTGGTCTTGGGTATGAGCCATCATCCTCCATGCAAGCTGGTTGGGCTCCTCTCAAAGGACAGTAAGTTCCCCCAATTTCTGAAGTGTTCTTCAGTTCTGGTGTAAGCAAAGAAGGACAAGTACTCTCCACAGATGCTGAAGGTGACGATGAAGATATTAAGATTTATCTATCAAGTTGTGCCGGACCAGGAGCTCAACAATTGGACTGCCATGGACATCCCTGAAGTTGTTTTCCTTGATGTGTAATTTTTTGTTTCCATTTTAAGTCATATGTCTTGCCCAAGGCATACTGACAGCTTGTAGAAGGGGCCCCTTATGTTTCGATGTTAGTTTAACATTGAATGAAAAATCGCACTTTCGCATATAATTTTGTTCTCTGTCTTTTCTTTTACTTTTACTTTTTCAAAATAAAAATGGCAATACTTTTCTTTTCATATTCTAAGTATTCTTTTGCACTTTCTAAAAATAAAACATAAAATCATCGATCATGCAGATCCGTCTCAGACTTCGGTGGAAATGATAATGCTATGGCTCCTTATATCCTTGAGAATTCAGTTGATCATGCTAATGAAGATAATGAGGAAGATTGTGAAGTCCCCGAAGAACTAGCCAGGATCTTGAGACAGGAAGAGAAGGTCATCCAGTTGTATCAAGAAGAAATAGAAGTAGTAAATCTCGGTATGAAGAAGTAAAGAGAGAAGTCAAGATAGGGGCCTCCTTGCAAAGTGAAGAAAAGAAGGGGTTGATTTAATTTCTTCAAGAGTATGCTGACATCTTCGCCTGGTCGTATGAAGACATGCCTGGCTTAGACACTGATATAGTAATGCATAGATTGCCACTCAAGCCAGAATGTCCTCCTGTAAAGCAAAAACCAAGAAGGACCAGACCCGACATGGCCTTGAAGATCAAAGAAGAGGTTCAGAAACAGCTCGAAGCAAGTTTCCTATCTGTGATAAATTACCCCCTTGGATTGCTAACATTGTGCCCATACCTAAGAAGGATGGTAAGGTACATATGTGTATTGACTACCGAGACTTGAATAGAGCAAGCCCGAAGGATGATTTCCCATTGCCTCACATTGACGTATTGGTTGATAACACTGCTCAGTCTTCAGTGTTTTCCTTTATGGATAGTTTCTATGGATATAATCAGATAAAGATGGCTCAGGAGGACACGGACAAAACGAATTTCACAACTCCTTGGGGTACCTTTTGCTACAGAGTCATTCCTTTTGGTCTTAAAAACGCTGGTGCGACATATCAGCTAGCTATGGTGACTCTATTTCACTACATGATTCATAAAGAAGCCGAGGTGTATGTGGATGACATAATTGCGAAGTCACAGACTGAGGAAGAACATTTGGTTCATTTTAAGAAGTTGTTTGATCATTTGCGAAAGTTTAGGTTAAGGATTAATCCCAACAAATGCACCTTTGGGGTTCGATCGGGCAAGTTACTTGGTTTTATCGTGAGTCAACGAGGAATTGAAGTAGATCCAAACAAAGTAAAAGCAATACAAGATATGTCGGCGCCGAAGAATGAGAAGGAAGTACGAGGATTCCTTGGAAGGTTGAATTACATAGCCAGGTTCATTTCCCATCTTACTACTACCTGTGAACCCATCTTTAAACTGTTACGCAAGAATCAGGATATCCACTGGGATGATAGTTGTCAAGAAGCTTTCGAGAAGATTAAACAGTATCTTCAAGAACCACCAATACTCATACCACCAGTTCCAGGGAGACATCTCATTATGTATTTGACTGTGCTTGAAGGATCTATGGGTTGTGTGCTCGGACAACATGATGATACTGAACGAAAAGAACACGCCATTTACTATTTAAGCAAGAAGTTTACTGATTGTGAATCTAGGTATTCCTTACTTGAGAAGACTTGTTGTGCTCTTACGTGGGAAGCCCGACGCTTGAGGCAGTATATGTTGACACATTCTACGCTTCTGATATCTAAGATGGACCCGATAAAGTACATCTTTGAGAAACCAACACTTACAGGAAGATTGGCTCGATGGCAAATGCTTTTGTCTGAGTATGACATCCAGTACGTCACACAAAAGGCCATCAAAGGTAGCATTCTTGTTGATCATCTCGCTCACCAACCATTGGAAGAATATCGGCTCATGAAGTTTGACTTTCCGGACGAGGATATTATGAAACTTGATAACAATGGAGGACCTGAACCAGGGGAGCGATGGACTCTCACATTCGATGGTGCATCAAATGCTATGGGTCACGGTATTGGGGCAGTTCTGACCTCTCCACACGATACTCATATACCTTTCACTTCCATATTATGTTTTGATTGCACGAATAACGTCGCTGAATACGAAGCTTGTGTGATGGGCCTTGAGGCAGCCATTGATTTGAAGATCAAGATTCTTGAAGTTTATGGGGACTCTGCCTTAGTGATACATCAAGTACAGGGTGATTGGGATACACGACACCCTAATTTAGTTCCATACAGGGATTACATAATTGAGTTGTTTCCCGCTTTCGATAAGGTCACCTTTGAGAGCATTCCTAGAGAAGCGAATCAACTAGAAGACGCTATGGACACTTTATCAGCAATGTTCAAAGTCAATTACCTGAAACATTCACCCAGTATAAGGATCTGTCATTACAAGGAGCCAACACATATTTTCCCTGCTCATTATCTCACAACTGAAGATGTATCAGATGAAAGGCTGTGGTATTTCGACATCAAAAGATATATTGAGAAGCAAGAGTACCCCGAAGGTGCTACGATTTGTGATAAGCGGACTCTCAAAAGGTTGGCGTCTAAGTTTTTATTGTCAGGAGACGTTCTGTACAAGAGAAACTATGATTCGGTTCTGCTCAGATGCATGGATAGACACGAGGCAGAATCCATTATACGAGAAATACATGAGGGCTCTTTTGGGACTCATGCCAGTGGGCATTCCATGGCCAAGAAAATCCTACGAGCAGGTTATTTCTGGATGACGATGGAAAGTGACTGTTTTGTATATGCCAAAATGTGCCATAATTGTCAGGTTTACGCAGACAAGATACATGTTCCTCCAACTCCTTTGAATGTGATGACTTCACCATGGCCCTTGGCAACGTGGGGCATCGATATGATTGGAAGCATCGAGCCGAGCGCTTCAAATGGACACAGGTTTATCCTTGTTGCTATTGACTACTTCACCATGTGGGTGGAAGCGGCTTCATACAAGAATGTGACCAAGCAAGTTGTCACTCGTTTCATCAAAAGAGAGATCATATGCCAGTATGGAACTTCTAACAAGATCATCACTGACAACGGGTCAAATCTCAACAACAAGATGATAAAGGAAATGTGTGAAGAGTTCAAGATCGAGCACCATAATTCATCACCCTATCGGCCGAAGATGAATGGGGCAGTTGAAGCCGCTAACAAGAACATAAAGAAGATTGTCCAGAAAATGGTGAGAACATACAAAGATTGGCATGAGATGTTGCCTTTTGCCCTACATGGCTATCGAACTTTAGTGTGTACTTCCACTGGGGCAACTTCGTTTTCACTAGTTTATGGTATGGATGCGGTACTCCCGGTCGAAGTGGAGATTCCTTCCTTAAGGGTTCTGATGGATACTAAACTTGATAAAGAAAAATGGATTCAAACGAGACTCGACCAAATCAATCTCATCAAAGAAAAGTTCCTGGCAGCCATTTGTCACGGTCAATTATACCAACAGTGTCTCAAGAGGGCATTTGGCAAGAAGATTCGGCCTCGAGAGTTCCACGCAGGTGACCTGGTCTTAAGAAAGATTCTCCCAATCCACACTGATCCAAGAGGCAAGTGAACTCCCAACTATGAGGGACCGTACATCGTGAAGAAAGCTTTCTCAGGAGGTGTTCTAATCCTGACAAACATGGATGGGGAAGACGTTCTGCTTCCAGTCAATTTAGACTCAGTCAAAAAATACTACGCATGAAAGGACCCGCTAAGTCGAAAACCCGAAAGGGAGGCTTAGGCAAAAGTTAGGGATAAAAAAGAAGAAAAAAAAGAGAATAACCCGCTAAGTCGAAAACCTGAAAGGGCGACTTAGGAAAAAATGGGTGTCCCGGTGGATTGAAAACCCGAAAGGGAGATCTAAGAAAAAATTAGGGACAAAAAAGAAAGAGACTGCAGTCTGAAGACTCTTCACGTACACCCTCCTAATGTGGGATGGATCGATCTAACTATTATCCTTTAGAAGCACGACACTAGGACGACCTGGGATATGAGAACTATAGCAATATCAGTTTTAACGGAAATTCGAGATTTTCTTATTGCCATTTTACCTGTTGTATTTATTTTCTTTTCCGCAACTTCCTCATTTAGGAGTTGTTTCTATGTATGAATGCCCATTTACGGGCCAAACTCATTAATAAAAATTCGCCCTTCCATTAAATTTTTTTTTTTATGTTCTTTTACTTTATTCTTCGTATGCGAATTGTGATTTAAATTCTTTATTAAGCATTGCATTGAAAACAATAAGTCAATAATAATCGCGAGCTAAGATGTGAAACACTACATTACATGGATATGAAGGCATCCCAAGGGAATTTTGTGGCGTTCAAGTGTTCGTTCTTCTGTGTAGGTAGCAAGTCACAACGGTCACCTACACCAAGATTTCATCCCCGCCGCCTCCTTACAATTGACCGAGCGCCCGATTATCCAACATGGAGAGACTTAGGGCATTGGTTGAAGTCCGCGTCTCTTTTTTTCAGTTATTCACAAAGCCCAACACATGAAGGATGTCAGATCAAGTCTTTTCTCCTCAGCAAGATTTAAATCCCCAGTGAATTCGACAAGGCTAGCCCTTTTCTCTCAAATTTCAAGCACCAGTCCATATTGGTACCTCAAGATGACGGACAACAGATCCCAATGAGTTTTTAACATTTTGCATACAATAATCATCGCGACATACTGCATTGCATCTTCAAACGCATAACATATCCATCGATCATCATGTCACACCTTAAATGCATATGAAGCATGATCCAGATTAATCCTAAGTCAATCCCAAGTCAACAAAACATCCTCACAAAGAATATCATTCTCATAAGTCCCAGTTAACACCTGTTATCACACTACCAACTAAAATAAACCAGGGTTTTAGTACGTCATTCTCCCCAACTCTCAATACTCACTTTATCTCCCTTAGGGTCGTAGGTCGTCCGTAGACTTTACCCTCTTATCCTCTTAAGGTCGTAGATCGTTCATAGATCTTACCGTTGCTTTATCTCTCTTAGGGTCGTAGATCATCCGTAGACTTTACCCTTTTATCCTCTTAAGGTCGTAGATCGTTCGTAGATCTTACCGTCGCTTTATCTTTCTAGGGTCGTAGGTCGTCCGTAGACTTTACCCTCTCATCCTCTTAAGGTCATAGATCGTCCGTAGATCTTACCTTCGCATTTTAGGGTTGTAGATCATCCGTAGATCTTACATCCGCTTTATCTCTTTTAGGTTCGTAGTTCATCTGTAGACTTTACCCTCTCCTCATCTGGTTTTTAGGGTCGTAGATTGTCCGTAGATCTTACCTTCACTCTATCTCCCCTAAGGTCGTAGGTCGCTCGAAGATCTTACCATCGTGTTATCTTTTTAAGGCCGTAGATTTCCCGTAGATCTTACCATTGTGTTATCTTTTTAAGGTCGTAGATCGCCCGTAGATCTTACCATCGTGTTATCTTTTTAAGGTCGTAGATCATCCGTAGTTCTTACCTTCGCGTCATATTTTTTAGGGTCATAGACCGTTCATAGATCTTACCATCGCATTATGTTTTTAGGGTCGTAGATCATCCGTAGATCTTGCTGTTGCGCTATATTCTTAGGGTCTTAATTCTTCCGCAGACTTTACCTTCGTGTTATCCTTAAGTTTCTTACTTTCAGTCATCACGACATTGTCAACCATATCCTTTCAATCACCCTGCCACTCACTCCCTCAAAAACCTTGTATTGGCACTATTACCCCAGTACGGGCTACACTTTTTCAACCATGTTTTATCCATCATAACCAGTCCACCAGAAGACCAGTTTATCTTTCCCCAACAGACATTCGCACCAGCGAATAACACTCACACCATCTCTCTAGGGAAATTTTTGGGTCCTAGTATTTAATCATCTTCCACCATGAACTCTCGAAAGGCTCACGCCAATCTCACATTCAGGTTTAAGACGATTAAATAGGGGCAACTGTCGTACCCCAAATTTTCCCTATCTCTTTTATTTTTTTGGTCTAGCTTTGAACTTTGCATTCCATTTGCATCATTTTATCCTTCAGTCATTTGCATATCCCGCATCTCAGGGAATCAGGCGCTTTGGTTTGAAGTTTTAGGGCTGCGCCCTCTTTATGTATAATCTTGTTTTGAGGTTTTCTTATTAGGTAAAAAGGAAACGCATCTGGTTCTCGATTAATGGATCATGGAATTAATTGTGTCGTCATGTTACAAGGTTGGTTCTCGCTCAAATTTATCGAAGCCTGGAATAGGGTTTATTTCCCTATGGATGTTGGTCAAGATGCTAGGTTTTTGGGTCTTTAGTTTCTGGGAAGATGTCTCTCTCGCCTGCCCTGAAGAGGGCTCAGAGCTCAGTGTGATAGGTCAAGAATTTCACCTCCTCGCATTTCAAGTTTCTTCTTTAAGTCTCTAAGCCATTGAGTCGAGAATTTGGAGGTTGAATTGGCAAATGTGGAGTTCGAGCACTTCAGGAAATGAGGTTAAAGGTTCATGATAATCAATACTTGTTTATGTTGCTTAAGTTTCAAGTTATTGTGGGCTGAATGTCAAAGTCATAGTTTTGTTCGAGAAGTGCGAGTGTGGTTCAGGCATGATTTTAAGATCAAGGTTCAAGCGACCAATGTTTTGGGGATCGAATTAATCAGTGGAATTAAATTCTTAAGCATTTATTTTGTTTGAGAGTTTGATTGGATTTTGAAAGATAAGGCGCGTGATTGTTTGGAATACAAGTTATAACGATTGCTCACAATTTATTGAAGTTTAAGTTACAAAGTCCAAAGGGTGCATTCAAATCATTCAAGTGGGAATTGCCATTTTCAATCAAAGATCGAGAGTTGTTTGATTTCCATACAAGAGAATTCATTCAAAAAGAAAAATAATAATAATATATCATTCAAGCTTTCGTGTTCATTACATTTTTTTGGACAGATTAAAGAGCGTATGAAAAATAAATTACCATTATTGGAATACAAATTACATTTGTTTTGTTTACAAAGAAAAGAGAAAAATAATTTGTGTTTCTTGAAGTCTTCATCTTTAAGTCTTCATCTTCACTCCTCGCCTTGGTATTTGCATCGTTCAATCTCGCTTTGGACCGTCGAATAATCGTGCTCATGAAACAAGAAAAAATAAAAGTTAGTGATCAAACACATGGAAAAAATTCAAACAACAATTATTTAATTAATGTCATCATGAGGGTTTGCCTTTTGGAACCAGTCAGGAAGTTATTTTTATCATGGTTTATTTTCTCCCAATTGCAAATCACAAAAAGAGTTTTTCTCTTTGGTTCACAAAAAGGAAAAAAGAAAAAGATTGCAAATGTTTCCTGTTGCTAAAGCAAAAACGGCATCAGCCAAAACTAAAACAAACTGTCAAAGCAAGCAGCAACATAACGCGTAGAACAAGCATAGCAGGCCAAGGAAAAACAAGCATAGCAGGCTAGCAAAACAAACAGAACAGGCAGCACGCAGAACAACAACAGCAGGCCAGCAGGCCAAGAAAGCTAAAACAACAAGTGACAAAGCAAATGCAACATCATATTAAACAAAACAATAGTACAAGCTCATTAGCCCAATACCCTATGTCATCATTTTCCACAAGAGGCAAACCCTTCAGAACTTTAAGGAAAAAAAGCAGTAAGCTTTGCATCACAGAAAGGTAAAAGAGGAAAGAAAAAACCTGCACATTACTGTCCAAAGTCAGCTGCTATGAAACTGTAAAAACAGTCAAAATGCAGCCCACAAAACAACAAAAAACTGCTGCTGTAACATTGCACCAAATTAGCAAGTCAAAATCTGCATCACAAAAACAAAAAAGGACAGCATACCAATATGTTCAAATCTCACCGATTTTCCCCCCACATTTTCACCTTTGTATCATGATAAGAAGAAACCATAATCTAGAACAGCAAGAGAGATTTTTTTTCTTTGAAAAACGAAAACTGTAAAAGCAAAACAAAAACAGAAGCCAAACTGTAAAAGCAAGAGCTACTCGAAACCAAAACTGCTTCAACCAACAAAAAAATCAGGAGCCAAAACCAACTGCATCGAGCAAAAAAACACCATAACACACAGAATCACACAAAAATCACCCACATTTTGCTATTGAACCTCTATCTAAACTACCTCAATATCTCTACACCATCATTAATCTTTCATCATCAATTTCACAAACTTTAGACTACACCACCTTCAAGCAACATTTTCAACGACCTACAAATAGAAATTTCCAGAAACAAAATGGCATGATCCCAAAGAATAATAGGAGCTTACAACCTCGTTATCGCATGTGGATACCATTCAAACTAGAAAGTAAGAATGAAGAATAAGAGAAAACCAAAAGAAAGAGAGGAAGAGTTTAAGCGATATACCTGAATTTTTTCCAGAGAATTTCTCATCTTTGTTGCTAATTTCCTCTATTTTTTTATGCAATTGAGATGTCGTGTAGCTATTCCGTACTCAATTTTTTCCTTTTTCTCACTGATATGACTGTAATTTGATAAAATGGGAATTCTTTGGAAATATGGAAGGAAATGGCATAAACATTTTGATTTCGTTTTCGGTTTGAACGTGAAACTAGGAAGAGAGGAGAACTAATGGATGTTCTGAATAGAAGGAGGCGCTAGCCTCACCCTGTTTTAGGGTTTTTACTCTTTCTGTCGTTTGCTTGGTGGGCAGGACTTGGGTCTACCCGACCCGGTCCTTCTTAAAAGCCCAAGTTTCTTTCAAAATAATAATAATACATCAGCCCTCATATATTTTTTTTGACACGGGCCTTTTAATTGTTGCTATAATTCCCAATCTCTTTTCTCTACTTTTAAACCCCCATGTATTATTTAATTCCACCCCTCTTTTTTGTTTATTTAAATTATTCTTTTGTTATTTTGTTAATCAATGATAGTAATTAGTTTCATTAATCAATTTTATTTAATTTGACTAGTTTTATTTTAGTTGGTTTTTATTAAGTATTTTCGGTTAGTTTAGTTAGTTAGGTATAAATAGTCATTTAGTTGTTTAATTTAATTTTAATCATTTGATTTTATACCCACATGAGCTTGTTGTTTATTTCTACCATGATAAAGGTAATTAGGATTTATTTTTGTCTTTTGTTTAACATCTTGATTACATGTTCCCTTAGGTGACTCCATTTAAATGATTAAACCATGTTTGATCATTTTATGCCAAGTTGGACGTTAAACTCAAAAACATGTATGATAACTTTAGGATAGAATTTCTCCCTTTCAAACACTCAACTTTAAGTCCACACTTTGTACATAACAAACAATTAGGTTTTTAGTCTCCCTCTTAAAACTCTTTCTTCTTTTGTAATTAAAACTTAACATTCACAAGTCAAAAATCCAAAAACATTCCTTAATTATTATTCAAATTTATTCTAAAACTCGCAAAACACTCAACCAGTCAAAACTCTCTCAAAAGGCATGTTATCTCCGTTCTACTGCGATATCGGGCGTGCCTATTGCTAGAATGTGTGTGTTAACGTCGCCCACTAAAAAACACAAACAAACCATCCATTTTCTAGAGGAACTATGGTGTTCTGATTCCTTTATTGGATACGTAGGCAAAGGATCGTGAAACCCTCACGAACGCAATAATCACAAACCATCTATTTCTCTTTAAGCAAGCATAGTTGTAGATAAACACACCCTTTAAGATAAGCAAACAAAATGGATCCCGTTGAGTACAATGGATGTGAGGGATGCTAATACCTTCCGCTCGCATAACCGACTCCCATATCCTTTCTCTTGGTCGCAAGATCATATTATCCATTCCCTTGTGGTTTTATCGATATTTCCCTTTCCTTCGGGATAAATAAAGTTCGGTGGCGGCTCTGTGTTTTCTGCCGGTAGCTTCAGTTAGTTGAATGACCATCTTGAAGCTTGCATTTGAGAACTCATTAGGAAATTGATAAAATCAAAGCTTCTGAACAACAAGTCTTATTTACTTTTTGTCAAGTATATCATTCATTTCAAATGCTCAAAGCTACCACATATGATCAACGATGTTCAAATGATTCACTTAGACCAAAGTTCATGGAGTTCGTTATAGGATTGATAAGATCAAAGCCTCCTAACAATGAACTTAAAAATTATTTGGTTAAAGGTTTCAATTTAAACATACTTTGGCTTGTAAATATAGGTTTGAGACACAAATGATCATTTTTCGAATCAGGACAAATTTAGCATGATGTTAAGCAATCGTAAGTGAACTTATGTAGAAGTCACACCTATTTTAAGGTCGGACAATAGCAATCTATGTACCAACATGTTAGAGAAATGATATGTAGATCATTCTCCAAGAACATGTAGCAAAAGTAAAAACAAGAAAGAGATAAGATGAAGAGGGAGGGGATGTAACAGATGAAATTAGGATTTCAAGTATCATCAACATCATTCATCCATTTTGGTGGATTTGGTTTTTCAACCTATCAACACCCATGATCCAATGAGGTTGAGGTAGTTGTCCTAAAATAACACTAAATCAGGACC
This sequence comes from Vicia faba, assembly GCA_948472305.1. Taxonomy (NCBI): domain Eukaryota; kingdom Viridiplantae; phylum Streptophyta; class Magnoliopsida; order Fabales; family Fabaceae; genus Vicia; species Vicia faba. The sequence goes on along the minus strand of OX451740.1, from coordinate 829,099,462 downwards.
AAGCAAAAATAATAAAAATATATTTAATAAAATAATATTTAAATGATTAATAAAAGGGAAATAATTGGTAAAATACACAAAATGTGTTAAAACACAAAATAAAAATTCTAAAAAAATATCAGAAGTCAAACACGAGTCAATAAGTGTTAAGAAAAATTTTCAGAATTTTTTAAAGTCAGAAACTATTTTTAAAATTTAAAAGAAATAAGCAAAACAAGCTAAAATTTGTGAAAAAAATAGTAAAATCAAAAATAAAAATAAAATGAGGACACCAATAATTGTCAAGAGGTCATTGGATCCTTCCATAATTTTTCCATAATGTTAAAATCAAGAAAAGTATTTTTTAAACAATAAAAACAAGTTATATAAATTGAAAAATCATAAAAAAATACCAAATTACAAAATAAAATTATGAAAAAATAAGAATCAGAAAGATAAAAATCAAAAGTATTTTTGATAGTTTTTCAGAATCTTAGAAGTTAAAATGATTTTTTCATGAATTTTTCAAGTTCAAAATAATTAAAATATAAAATCAAAAAATAAAAATAATTCAAAAAAATGTAGACCATTAAATCAATGTCAAAACGTGTTAGTAATCAAATCCAAGGAATCTGGTGCGCTGTGCATATCATGGTCATTAGTGAATAAACCACCAGATCATTAATTAAAAACATATTTAAAAAAAATGCATGGTACAATGTCATTGGTTGAGAGATGACACGTTGGTCATCTTCAACCTCCAGCCACGCGCGAACTGCAGGTCTCACAAACTGTAAAATAAGGAGCTTAGATCGGTGCCATTCGCTTTATCTCTTCAAGACGATTTCAATGGTACCCTCGTGAAAAAATTATTTAAAATGTAGCTTAGTTGATTTGATAAAAACCAGAGAGTTTTGAAAAAAATTTAAATCAAAAACAGATGCATTAAATGCATCGATTGGTCAAAATTAAACCATCAGTAAGTATCAATGAACATCATAGACCATTCCAGTAATTTGAGTTAGAAAAATTGATGCCTTAAACTACCCGAATGAAGTATGAAGAAATTGCTCTGAAACTTGTCTTGGCTAGCACGATTTAGAGCACTACAAGGCTTGGCTCTTCTTCTGTTAGCTTCAGTGGAGTTCAAGGATGAAGAATTAGCAAAGAAATTGGATTGAGAAGGGCTCTAAAACCAAATTCGAAGTTGAAAAATTGAGAGGCGTGGAGGAAGTTCAATAGAGGTTTTCTGGCTCTCTAAATCATGTAAAATAAAGTAGAGGAGATCTCTATTTATAGGAGAATATGATGCAATGCTGAGAGAGGGTGAATGATAAGCAATCAAGTGAATCATGTGCATCTTGATCATGATAAAAGTGTGACTTCTAACTCATCAAAACTCAACTAATTCTTGCATTTGAATCCTTAATTCAGCCTTAGCAACTTTGTTAAACATGTTTAAGTGAAAAACACACACAAAATTGATCATTAGAAGCCACATTAGTCAATTTCCAATATGACTGTAAGTGAAACTTCAGTTGCAAGGTACCAACTTTAAACCCATGGTGCACACAACTCATGAGGCTTTAGGGCGTGATTCTTGAGGCATTTGAAAGACAAGTTCACAGTCTTTACAATGTTCCAAGAAAGACTCCATTTGGATGATTGAGCTAGAAGTTATGTCCTCTTGAAATCGTGAAAAACAAACTATTTTTGTACTTCAAAAAATTTCTAAGTATAGAACTCTAAAGTTACCTATAATGTTCTTCAAAATTACACGACCTTCTACTAAAAATTTGATTTAATATCTGAAGATGACATGAATTAAACCTCTTAAATTATATTATGGAATTAAGATCACCCAAAAATCATAAAAACTGAAAGAGTTATGGTCTTTGGAAGATGATGAACACATTTTGGAAAATTCATAAAAGACCTATAATCTTTTCAATTATTCAACAACTTTCCAAGCATTTTCAATTCTTGCACATTGAAACAAAGTTGCGGTAGACATCACAAAGATTATTTTTAAAAAATAATGGGCTCAAGGAGATAAGAATTGACCAAGTTATGATCATTTGAAGTCAAACCCTAAAATTCAAAGGGTTTTCAAGGAGACTTGTATCATTCATAACCAATAGTGATCTTCCGTTCAAAATCAGCCTTAGATTCCCGAAGAGAGCTTGTTAAGGAACCTTTAAGGAGAATCTTGGATTTGGAGTCAATAAAAAATATCAAAAAAATGAAAAACATATGGTCCTTAGAAGTCAACAAACCCTAGCTCAGAGAGTGTCAAAGTTACTTGAAACCCCTTTCAACTTTTGATGATTTTTCTTGCACAATTGGATCTTGTAATGTGAAGAGAGGTTCTTGTAGATGATGATAAGAATCCATAGCAAAAGAAACCAACTGAAAATGTTGAAAATTGAGATAGTTATGCACATGTGATCACTGAATCAAGCATTTGCTCAATTAGGTCAAACTTGTTGAACCAACCTTGAATCTTTTTGAACTTTCTTAGAAAAATAAGTCACGATGGATCACAATAGGCCTTAAAACAATGTTGTCTTGAAGCATACGTAAATATGGAGTTAAAGTATCAATGAAACTTGTTGAAGAAGGAATGGAAATAAGCACATGAGCCTATGAATATTCTTGATGAATGCCACCATAAACTTTGAGAGAACTTGACCTAACTAAAATGAGGGAGATCTTTGGACCACAAATATCTTGTGTCAAAGACATAGCCTTGAAGCTTGAACTCTTGCAATCCATTGAAAAACCATTTCACTAAGGACCACCCCTCAAACCCTAGGTTAGATGGTGAGATAAATGCAATTGTCTCATCACCTTCAATATGAACATTCAAAGAGACATATATATACATATTTTGATGTTAGCTAAAATAAAACATGTACGCGATATAAAATTCAAGGTACTTGGTGATCCCTCAAGAGAAAACTTAAAGATATGATGAAATAGAAAGGGAGAACCAACCATAATGTGAGATCTTGATGTATTGATAATATGAGTTGATAAGGGATCTTAGGGGGGAAATTGGGGTATAACAGCATCCTATGATTGGTTATCTGTTAAACTTAATAGTTATGTTATGATGTTAGAATTATTAATTGGAAATTAAGTTCAATTAGTGCAATGTTAATGTTATTTTGAAATCAAATCGGTTCGAATGGTTTAAGAGTCGGCTGGAACAGAATGGGTTAACTGGTGTATTGAGGTCTATGGTGCATGGCATGTTATATACTAGTAAAGATGGGTATGGTCATGAGGATTTGGAGTTTAATTGATCGGTTTCAGTTTTATGGCAGGTGTTGTGAATTGAATAAAAAGTTTAATGCTTGAACAGAAAAATACGTGAGCTGTTTTATGATATGGTTTTTGAATGTGTTTGGTTTATGGAACGAAATTGATGGTGATTTAGTGTTTTTTCGCTGCAGGTTTGATCTTAATTGCAAGGTGTATAAATGCATGGGTTTGAAAGCTTAAAGAAGAAACGGTGCATTGGGGTATGGAGAATGAAGATGAATGAAGGAATGATGAAGAAAATATTAGAACCTTAGTCTTTGTATTCCTTGTTTTCTTTTGTAACTTATTATGCACATGTAGTTAGCCAATAATATTGGTGTCCAATAAGAGATAATGATGTAATGGACATGGACATGATTCCTTTTCTTTCATCAATGTAAACTTGTCCATGAAATGACTTTTTTTTTATTTTAATTTTGATAAGATGTACATGGTATTGGTGTAATGACCTTGCTGGAAGCATTGAAGCACAATTTAAGTGAGTATTCGTAATGATCGTGAACTTGAATGAATAATGATGATGGACCTTGAATAAGCTTGAAATTGTATTGAACACACCTTACAACCTTTGCACTCTTAACTTCCAAGAAATATATGCACTCTTCAACCTTAGAATACTTGAATGAACACCTCAATTTCAAGTCCACAATAACTTTTCATTCAAGTAACAAACTCTAGCCAATTGAGAGAGGACAACAATATCGTGATCATAATGACTCTATAAATCGAATCTTGTACCATGTCTTGCATTTTATGAGTAACACCATAACATTGCCTTGAAGAGATACTTTAAAGATAAATATGAAGTATAGAAGAAACATGACAAAGAGAACCCTAGCTCAATGGACATCGATTGATGGATATTAACAATCTCCATACACACAAGATGCAACACCCTAATCCACTTTCTTTTGATGAATTCTTGATGGATGGTAACCTTGGAGCTTGATGCAAAAGAAGCTCACAATGATCATGAATCCAAACTCTCTCTCCACAAACCATGATTGTTGAAGAAACCAATTGATTCCAACTTGAATGAGAATGAGAGCCTAAAAGCACAGAGAAACCCAATATCCTTGACCCCATGCTAAATGAATGAATGTGTATGGTAAGATGAAACATAAGCCAAATATGGTCTAAATGAATAAGGTAAATTTTGGGGTACAAAAGTTGCCCCTATTCAATCTTCTTTGAACCTGGAGTAACATTGGCGTCGACCTTTCGAGTGACATGGTAAAAGGTGATTGAACATAAAAATGAACTCAAAAACTTGTGCTCTGAATTGAGACAAGGTGTATCAACACTGGGTACTATTTTTGGTAGCTTTATGGTATCGAACCAAAAGAACTGGATTTGCAGGTAAAGAATCAAATGAACATTGACCTAATGAGACTAGTAACCATTAGTCTCGACAGACACCAATGACTTATTGGATCTGAAGACAGAAACACCAGAAAACAGGTTCAGATTGCAAATGAGACAATAAACACTGAGCCAAAAGAGAATGTTTACAAAATGGTGGGGCACTAAGTAAAGGTAGCGAGTAACCACTCGATCTTAGGAGTACTAAACACAGTGTGTTGGGAAGTAAATGGAACACAAACGAAGAAAGGAGTAACCACTCTTCTTAGGAAGAATTAGTAACCATTAAACTTATGATGAGGTAACCACCTACTAGCCTCGACCAAGGGGAACTAGTAACACTAAAGTTAACCAAGGAATGCAAGAGACAAAGAGACAAGTAAACACTCGACTCAAGAGAAACTAGTAAGCACTAGACTTTAAAGAATACCAGAACACTGTATTTTGAATAAGGAGACAGGTAACCACTTGACCGAAATAGGAACTGATAACCATCAGACCCAGATTGAGGTAAACACATACTAGTCTCGAACTGAGAAGAACCAATAACCATTGAATCTAACCAAGGAATGAAATGGACAAATAAGAGAAGTAACAACTTGACTCGAGAGAAACCTAATAACCACTAGGTTCTAAAGATGTCGCGCTAGGGAAAAACTAGAACATACAAAGCCAACGAGTGACCACTCGATCTAATAAGAATAGTAACCACTAGGATCTAAAATATTGGGGAAGGACTAGTAACCACTAGATCTAAAAATAATAGTAACCATTATATTCTAGGGGTGCCAACGAGTAACCACTTGATCCAAGAAGACTAGTAACCACTAGACTCGAGAAGATACCAATGAACATTGGATCTAAAAGAAGAAAAATAGTATCAGCTGGTCTCAACCAACTAGAATTGTGCCTTTCTGAACCAAGACCATTAGAATGTTTGACCAAACACTGGGGGTCGAGTGAAGGTAATGAGTGACCACTAGACCGTAAGATTACTATAGAAAATGTGCTAGGCAAGAACTGGATCACAAACTAAGGAAAGAGTAACCACTCATCTTAACAAGGACTAGTAAACACTAGACCCAAGAGCACTCAACATGATACCAATATTGGATCCAAAATAAGGCGAACACCTGATAGCCTCAAACTGGGGAGAATTAGTAATCACTGAAACTGACCAAGGAATTAAAGAGATAGAGAGACAAGTAACCACTTGACTCCGGAGCACCTAGTAACCACTAGACACTAACGAATACTAGAATGCTTCATTCAAAATCAGGTGACAAGTATCAAACTTGACCTTGATAGGAACTAATAGCCATCAGACCTAAAAATGTTGCGACAGGGAAGAACTGGATCACCAAAAAGGAAAACGAGTAACCACTCAACTTAAGAAGACTAGTAAATACTAAATTTAAGAAATTTTGCGCCAGGGAAGAACTAGATACCAACAAAGAAAACGAGTAACCACTCGATTTAAGAAGACTAGTAACCACTATGTTCTTAAATTTTTTAGAAAACTGCGTTAATTCACTAGGGATGGGTGAAACAACATCGACTTGTATTTTAATATGTGTTTGGATGTTTTTGGAGATACCAGTAACCATGGGGACTAAGATAGGTGAAAAGTAACCACTTGACCTGAAAGGACCGATGACCATCAGACCGAAAGTGTTACACCAGGAAAGAACTAGATCGCAATAATGCAAAGAGTGAACACTCACCACGCAAGGACTAGAGACGTCTAGACCAGGGAAAGAAGTGTCAGAAAAAACTGAACTGGAATTGCATACCAATAACGATTGGACACACTATGCAAATTTACACGGGGGAAATAACATCCTTTATGCAAGAATCACGAAGGGGATGCATGGTGTGTTGGTTAGATTTAAGAAATAATCGAGTATAACAGGAAAAACCACCGGGGAACAATGTGATGCGATTGGCTTATAATTTAATGCATGTTTGAATTTTTCTATGGAGTAATGTTCCAACATAAATGGACACACTACACATTTCAGTGGATGAAATGAAACGATGCATGTATAAATGTTCATTGGATAGTAATTAATCGAATAACCGGTAACCACATGTCGTATTCTGATAAAGCTTGCAAAAATAAATTTCCAACTTTTACTGGGGAGAAACAAACAATATGCACACTCTGAACGAGGACGCCACTAGGGATCGAACATTGCTGGGAGTACCAATAACCATTGGATTTACAGAGAGTAAACTGTCAACTTCTTTGTCGGGGAGCATAAAATTTCAGAACAAAGACATCCATATGCTTTTGACCATCCGAGTACAACAACTCCACTGGGGAAGAAGGATAATTTATCTACTAGAGAAAACTTCTTCTATGTGAATAACCATTCACCAATAAGCTCACCCTCGCGAACATTCATAATGGATTTACAAATCTCCGTCAAGATTCACCAAACCATTCACCAAGGAAAAGAAAACTTCACTAAGGGAAAAATCTCTGTCTGGGGAGAAAAGACTTCTTGAACAAAAAGTACTCATGAGTTTTGACTTCTTTCGGGGACTTAATGAAAAATCTTCGATCACTGGGGAATGAGCGAATTCTAAGAAGAAAACTTATCGATGCAAATTGTGTTGGAGAAGCAAACCTCGCAGAGTAACCACCAATATATAAACTCGCTGTGGAGGAGCCACTTCCTGAAATCTAGATAGATGTAGACTTCATGGGGAATAAGGAAAATATATTCAATTCATCAGGAAACAACGACCTTCACGAGAATGAATCAAGAGAATTTCCTGGGGATAAGAGAATTCTTAAGAGAACTCTCAAAAAATGCTAGTCACACTAGGGAGGTAAACTGCTGTACCGAACCCGCCAACATGCATTTCACTTGGGAGTAGAAGAAATATGATTAGAGAGACTGCACTTGGGAGTACTTCCTATCAGGGACCTTTTCTTGAATGGAATTAAAGTGAAGACTACTCAAGCGCAAACTCCATTAAGGATAAGCGGGCTCTTACACACTTCACTAAGGAGAGTATTCTACTCTAAACAACCTTAACATATGAGATTTAGTTGAACAAGAAAAACAGACCACACTGGGGAATGACATATGTTTTAGGAAAAAATCATCCTATCAAGAACTTCACACTGGTAACAACCTCAATAGCCTTGTAATTTTCTTGCTGGTACGCTGCTTTCCAATGAGTGAATGATTGTTCCTGCAAAATGAAACCGATAAAGTTCCCCAATGTACTCAAGCTTTGAATAATTCTCTGACTTATGTAGAGATTGATTGATTGATTGATTGATATTTTAAAATATTCGTCTCGAGAGGACTTATCAAGATCTATGCCATCATAGATAAGTTGCCCCATTGTTATGGACTTCAGAACCCCCTGAATACTAAAGATTGGAAGCTGACTTAGCGACATTTGGGTAACGGACCCTGATTACTCGACACTTTGAGAGATTCTTCAAATATTTACATAACTACCCCAGATTGACGAAACTTTGAGAGATCGAATCTCGACTTGATTGCCTCATATTTGTGGAATTTTTACTCGACAGAGTATTCACACGATTCTTCCCCTTAGGGTAATCAAATTCCAACACCTTTTCTTCTGCTCAATGGAATACTACCATTGAAATTTCTTTCCCCTGCTCAACTGAGTCTCGACAACCATTTCCTCGCCTTATGCTCATGGAGGAATGAGAAGCTCGTGAAGCTTTAAAGACAACACCTCTTCATGGTAATTGAATTACGTCTTGAAAGTAAGTTGGTACACCACCGTACTCCTAACTCGAAAGTAGGTTACTTTATAACCATACTTCTCAACTTGAACCGCTTCATGTTAAAACAGATACTTGAAGCAATTTACCATTTATGATCAAGTGAAAGTAATACACCATTGCTCCACAGAGATAGGCGATCATACTTTAATAATCATCAAGGTTTCTGGACAATCTGTTTCAGATCACTTCTCAAACTGGTATTCTTTTAATCAATAGATTCAATAGAAGGTCTGCCCCAGATTAAGATCATTCTCAAAAATGATTTGCGCTTCAACACATCCCTGAAGCAATTTGTCCCTCGAGATAATCAAACTTTCACCTAATGCTCATTATGCAAGTTCACTTGATGTTTAAGCATTTTTTCATATGCATAGAACGTTTATTTTAAGAATGATAATTCTAATGAAAATCATATGCCTGTCTTGAAGTGGAAAATTTTTTATTGAAAACATGTTAAAACATCATAAATAATTGTACAAAAAACAGTAAAAAGATGGAGTGATACCAACTCAAAAATTTTAGCAAACCTCATAGGAGTCATGTTATCGTATTCTCTTACAATTTTGCTTTGAATGTTACAGTTTTGCTTTGAATTAACCCATGCTTCAGTTAGGACTTTCATGGGTTGTAATGTGGCCTGGTTCACGGTTTCAAGAAAAAAGGATTTAAGGCTCAAAATTATTTTGTGCCCAACCATTATCCATGATGTTCTCCATTCCTACATTCAGTTAACCCAATACGAGCATCCATCTCTCAAGAGGAGTTTGAGATGGTTGAGGAACAACTAAGGTTTCTAGGACACGACAGTCACTCAACTCTTTTGTTTTTGGTGTCTGGTCACAGGACTTTATTCTTTGCTGAGGTTTTTTCTTTGGTAATCCTTTCTCTGCCTTTCAGGCTTTCCATTTTTTCCTTTTTTGCTTTCCCTAACTTTTGCCTGGACAATTATTTTGAATTTTGATTTTTGAAGTCCAGTGGGATGCCCTAACTTTTGGCTAAGTGACTTGTTTCCAAGTTTTGACTTTGCAGACTTTCTTTTTCATTTATTTTTTTCATTCATTTTTTTCTTTTTGAACCTGTCGTGTGACCTTTAGTCTTCTGACTTGCTGAAAAGGTGTGACTACCTTGTTGTTTGGTTGACAAGGAATAACCGTTATGGTATATTCTTCCTTTGTCCTCCTGATAGGTGATGGATAAGGTGTGGTGATCCTCGGATGTTCACTCCCTTTTGAAATCTGAATGCTCCATCAGATTAACAGAAATCTACCTGACCCCCGGGTTAAAAATGAGGGGTTTTTTCTGAACAGAAAAGAAATTCCTACTTCAAGGAGCAAAGAGGTTAACGAGGGTTTCACTCCCTTATATCTCTAGTGTTTGAGGATTCAAAACAATTCCTCTAAATTGTCAACATGGTTTTACTTAAAAGCATACCGTAGATTCTTGGTATATTTCTCATCATCCTTCCTCCAGAGGTATTTTTCTTTGTCAATCAAGAGTTGAGTATCAAAAAGCATAGTAAAACAAATAAGAGCAGTAACGAATGGATTAATTCAAGACAGACATATTTGATGCATTATGATTATCACTCAAAAGATGAACAAGTTTGGCATACGAAAAAGTATTGAACAAAACAAGAAAGATTGCAAATGAGAATGCAAATGCAATTTGAAATTTCCATGTTGAGGAGACTAGTCTCTGTATGGACTGATTTCTTATAACGACTTTCAAAAGTCTTGAGGCTCACTTGGGTAAAAGATTCCCCTTTTGGTCTGATATGAACACAACAGTCTCTAAAATTGTCCGGTCTTGAACCTTGTTTTTGGATGACATGTCGTCTTTAACCGAATGACCAAGCTCCCCAGAATGAAACTCACAGTAGGCGTCTCCCCAAAAGGTGGAATGAAATTCTTTACCAAGAAAACATGTCGAAACTAAATCATCATATATCTTCTACTACACAAACAAGATAAATCCCTCTCTATAGAAGAGATATTCAGTTGTGAAGAAAGAGTCTAAAATAATTTTTCATATTGAAATTGGACTTTGGGAAAGACTCCAGGCAGGTACTGGAATTTATACTTTAACCCGCTTAAATTTTTCAATATCATAACTCAGTGCCCCAGAATGGGAGATACATCTAGCATTTGCATCGAAATCATGAGAGAGATTTGTGGGAGGAGAAACCAAAGCATGAAGCTTAGTCAACTGATATTCCAATAAATGAGGAAGTAACTGGATGTAATGCATTAAAATTGTATCATCATACTTCTCAGGCTTTTTCCGTATCCACTGAAAAGCTTTTCCCCATGGAATCACTTAGGGAACAAGCATTGATTGTTGACGAGAAGATTCGGGAACAAAATATTGTGGGGAGTGCCCCAGATTGAATATCCAGGTACTACGGCGTGGTAATCACATCTGACGTTGGTATCATAATCAGGGAGGGAATTTGTAGAAGGTACCGAAGTATAGAGCCTAACCAACTGAAGCTCAAGCAAGTATGGAAAAGAATGAGAATAAATCTCTTGAATGGGATCAAATTGTTCTTCAAGCCTCTTCTGTCCTTGCTAATAAAACATATCCCTTGGATTCACTTGGTAAATGGGAACAAGCTGCTAACAAGATGTCCAAATAACTCAAGATTGTGGAGGGGATCCACGAAGCACTCCATAGTTTGAGAAAATCCCAAAAGATGAGGAAACGAGATAACTTTTGTTGCAGCAGTAGGTGTAGGATTGCCTTTTGTTGACAATGTTTCCCTAATACATCTCAACTGAGTCTTGCACTGGTTATCTTCCTTTTCTAAGAATTCCTGACCACAGGTTATGGCTTGCATGTATACCACAAGTAGCCGCATCTGAATCGTCATCTTGATCAATCCCCTACGGAGTTGTTTTGTATCTTATCTTTGAGCACGATGCGATGAGAAGTCAAGACTTGAAGTTATAAAGAGAATATTGAGTCTGAATAATAATTTCCAATTATGAACACATGTTATGCATGGGATTTATGGAGTGCATGGTATGCATGGAAATACATGTTCGATAATTTCCAAGGAATCCTTATGTTTCGATTTTTTTAGCAAATAAGCGATGGGAAAGCTCGGCACTAGGCTGAAAGATACGATCCATTGGTTGTAACATGAAGCTTCTCACTAAACTTTATTTTTATGAAGACAAACCATAATCGCAAGAAGGAAAAGATAATGATCAAGCTAAAGTATCAATGGATAAAATTCTTCGATTCAAGCTCTTGGAAAATTTCACAAGGTATAATAACAAATCTTGCTATGAACTTAAGTCTTAGATGCTCAATGATCAAAATATGTGTTTAAAAGTTGTCCAAACTTTTTCTCAAGTTTTCTAAGCAAAAAATCCATTTTTACTTCTGTGCAATCGATTTACATGTTGGTGTAATCGATTGCATGGCTCATATTTTCAGTTGTTTTGCTTTTGTTTCTTAGTGCAATCGATTTACACAAGAGTGCAATTGATTGCTATCTGGTTAAAAATGATTATGTTTTAAAGTTCAATATATTTTCATGTTTGTTCAATCGATTGCTCACTGAAAACATTTTAGTTTTCTGGATGTTAGAATTTGTGCAATCGATTTGCATCAAGGGTGCATACGATTGCTTACTGAACATTTTTGAAAAACAACAGCTTTGAACATACCTTTTCATAACACCACTTCATGGAATCTTTTCATTTAATCTTGGCAATTGTTCATGATTAATTTACAGAATCTTATGTTGTTTCAAAGGGGTGCTATGAACATATAAATACTGAAATTTCAAAATCAAAAATAATCTCTTCCAATCAATATTTATCTGAATTTTCAAATATTCAACTCAAGCCTTTTTCACTTTCATTCAAAACGTTTTCTGCATATTTTCATATCTTGTATAACAAAACTTTGAGCAATCTAAGTCTTGAGTCATTATATATCATTGTTATTGGAAGAGAAAATCAAGTTATTGATAAAATCACTCAAAGTGATTATTTCTCTACAAACTCACTCAATCAAAATATTGTTGTACACTTTCTTATTTTTCAGGATTGTTGAAAATAAGATTAGTGGTTTTTGTACTCTTGTTTTCCAGGATTGTTGGAAACAAGTAAGGTTACCTTGAGAGGATTGTTCTTACTGTTGACATAGTGAAAATCCAAGAGGATTGTTCTTAGTCCAAGAGGATCGTTCTTGGTTTTGGTAGTTCTTGTTTAAGTTTTCCAACTATAAGGAAATCTCTTTCATGTTGAAAGGGGACTGGAGTACTCTTGGACTGTGAGGGGAACCAAGATATCTCGCTTGTGTCTCCTTATTTTTATGCACTTTACTCTTTCATAAACTCACCATAAACCAGAAAAATAATATCCATCATCACTAAAACCAGGAAAATTTTAAAGTACCTAATTCACCCCTCTCTTAGCCGCACTTCGTACTTACAATTGGCATCAGAGCAGGTTATAGGTAACCTGTTCCTACAGATCCAGAATGGCTTCCGCAAATCAAAATCCTGTTTTCAGAGATGGTGGTAGTAATAAAAAGCCTCCTCTATTCTGTGGTGAATATTTTGACTTATGGAAAATACGCATGAAGGAATATCTAGAAGCACAAGGAGAAGAAATATGGGATGTCGTAGAAAATGATTCATTTATTCCTATAAGGGTGATCAACGGTGCTGATTCACCAAAGCGTAAAACTGCATGGGATAGAGATGATAAGAAAAAGTTCCTCTATGATAAAAAGGCAATCAATCTTCTTCAAGGTGCACTTAGTATGGATGAATTCTTTCGTGTCTCAGAATGCAAAACGGCGAAATAAATATGGGATACATTGGTATAAACTCGTGAAGGAACTGTTGAAGTTAAACGGTCAATATTAAATACTTTAAGTCAAGAATACGAGTTATTCCGAATGAAGCCCGGAGAATCCATCTTTGACTTGCATAAAAGATTCGTGCACTTGACAAATTATCTAAGTTCTCTTGGTAAGACTTTAACTAATGATTAACTAAATCTGAAAGTGCTTAGATCTTTAACTAGGGAATGGCAACCAAAAGTGACGACAATTTCTGAAAATAAAAGTCTTTCTACAATGACGTCCGCAACGTTGTTTGGAAAACTTCAAGAATATGAAACAGAACTCGGAAGACTTGAAAAGCATGAAAATCAAGAGAATAAATCCTAGAATATTTCTTTAAAGATTGATTCCAAGGAAGTTAAAAAGGAAGGCAATCCGGAACAAGATGAAAATTTCATGCTTCTTGTTAAAAGGCTTGGTAAGTTCTTTGGTAGAAATGATAAATCCTTTTCTCATGCAAAAATAAAAACAATTCAAGAAAAAGGAAGCCTCCACATCAACACAAGAAGTCACATGTTATGAATGCGGTAAGCAAGGTCATATAAATACGGATTATCCGAAACTCTCCAAGAAAGGTGGCTACAAAGGCAAAAGTGAATTTAAGAACAAAAAGTCCTATGTTGCATGGGAGGATAATGAGATAACTTCTTCATCCGATTCCGATAGTGATGAAAGTGAAAATCTAGCATTGACGGCCTCACACCATTCCAATAGTGAAGATGACGAGGTTAGTAATGAATTTTATATTTTTGATAATGATGTACAAGGTGCTATAGATGAACTATTAAATGAATACAAAATTCTGTATAAAACAATTTCATCTCAATAGAAACAAATTTCATCTTTAGAAGAAAAATGTGAATCTATGGAAAAAGATCTCAAAGATGACAAACAAAGATTTAGTGAGAAAAAGCAGAATTTTGTATGCAAAAATTGTGAATCACTCTATTTCCAAATTGTCCAATTAAAAAGAGTTATTGAGAGATATGAAAAAGGTCAAATTAGATTGGAAGGTGTTCTTAGCCAACAAAGATATTCCAATGATAAAAGTGGACTTGGATATTCAAAGTTCTCAAAACCAAGTTCTAATAAAACTATCTTTGTTAAGGCTAGTGATCAATCATCCAAAGAGAAAGTGAACAAACCTAAACTGGTTCATCATTTTCCTAAAAAGAAAAAATTTCCTAAAAAGAAATCTTATCCTTCTAGATATAAAAGTAACTTTGAACCTAATTGTTTTTATTGTGGTATTAAAGGCCACACACCTAATACTTGCTATGTTAGAAACTTTAGTGTGGTAAGTCGACATTATGTGTGGGTAAATAAAGGTACTAATTATGAAGGACCCAAAGCAAATTGGATACCTAACAAAACCTAATTAGTTTCTTAGGTATGCTTGAAGACCACATGCAATCTACGGTATCTTGATTGTGGTTGTTCAAAGCATATGACGGGAGACATAAACCAATTTTCAAATCTAGTGCTAAAGGCCAAGGGTTTTGTCACTTATGGAGACAACAATAAGGGAAGAATTATTAGCAAAGGCAAAGTTGGTGCTCCACCTTTCATATACATTAAATATGTTCTTTATGTTGAAGGACTAAAGCACAAGCTTCTTAGTATTAGCCAACTTTGTGACAAAGGCTTCAAGATCAAGTTCACCAAAGATGAATGCTTGATAGAAGACGAAGTCACACATGAGGTTATAATTAAAGGTAAAAGAATTAATAATATATTTATGATTTCCCTTGATGATCCATATTTGAAGGTAAAATATCTCATGGTGAACAACGATGATTCATGGCTTTGGCACAAAAGAATAGCTCATATTCACATGGAACACTTGAATAAATTAATCAAGCATGATCTTATCATTGGGCTGCCTAAGAGAAATTTTGTCAAAGATTGACTTTGTGATGCATGTCAAAAATGGAAACAAACAAAGTCAACTTTCAAATATAAGAATGTGGTGTCTACTACAAGGCCACTACAAGTGTTGCGTATGGACTTATTTGGTCCATCAAGAACAAGAAGTTTCAGAGGTAATGTATATGCCTTGGTTATTGTTGACGATTTCACTAGATATACTTGGACATTATTTTTAGTGCAGAGAAGTGATGCATTAAAGGATTTCAAGAAGTATTGCAAGGAATTGTTGAAAAGATTTGACATGGATAATTGTAAAGCTATGACTACTCCAATGGGTTCCGGTACATATGTTGATCAAGCTGAATTGGGTATCTCTATTGATATTTCAAAATAACAAGGTTGTAAAACTGATAAAAAAAAGCACAAGTGGTACTTGTCACATCCTTCGAAATGCATTAGTATCATGGGCTTGCAAGAAATAAGCATGCATTGCTCTTAGTAAGACCGAAGCAGAATATATTGCAGCGGGTAGTAGTTGCGCACAAATATTATGGCTCAATCAACAACTTCATGACTACAGACTCGATCTAGGATGCAGTCCTCTACGGTGCGACACTACAGGTGCAATAAATATTATAAAGAATCCGGTCATGCGCTCAAGAACTAAATAAATCAACATACGACATCATTTTCTTTGTGATAATGTAATTCAAGGATATGTCAAAGTCACATTTGTAGATACTCATAATCAACTTACCGATATCTTCACAAAACCTTTGGCAAGAGAAACATTTTACAAAATTCGACGAGAACTTGGTATTTTGGATGAACATGACGTCTAAGGTGTATTTTATCCTTTATTAATGCTTTCAAAGTGATATTCATGTTTATATGTGAAAAAATAATATCTATATGTTGCCTTAAGATGTTATGTATATTAAGATTTGTTTAAATTCAAGAAAAAATTGTTTTTGGTCATTTTTGGTTGATGCAATCAGTCGCACCATTGTGTAAATCGATTGCTCACTGTATGCTTTTATTCTCTTACCATTATGCTTCAGTGCAAATTGATTGCACGCTGTTCGTTTCATTTTACTGTTGTTTCTATTTACTGTGCAACCCCGACATGAACCAACCATGAATTCTGTCCATTTGTGTTATTTTTATTATGTTTATCATTATGTCTTTTTTCTCTCTTGTGACTATGTTTTGTTTAATGAACATTATTGTTTAAGTTTTCAAATATTATTACATGTAAATTGTCCATCTTTTATGCATCTTTCCCTTCTTTTTTATAATGTTAAAGGGGGAGAAGAATGTTACACTTTATGCTTATGTATTTCCCTGTCTTAAACTTTTAAGGTACAAATAATCCTTCAAGATGAGCAAATCCAAATGATTACAAAGCTTCTCATACAAAGGGGGAGTTATATATATTAGGTGGAGAAGTCTCTTTCTGGAAATAACAAAGCTTCAAGAAAGATTGTTTGTCATTATCAAAAAGGGGGAGAATGTAATATCAAGATTCTGAATGAACTTTATTTTGATGAAGACAAACCATAATGGCAAGAAGGCAAAGATAATGATCAAGTTAAAGCATCAATGGATAAAAGTCTTTGATTCAAGCTCTTGGCAAATTTCACAAGGTATAATAACAAATCTTGCTATGAACTTAAGTCTTAGACGCTCAATGATCAAAAGAAGTGTTTAAAACTTGTCCAAACTTTTTCTCAAGTTTTCTAATCAAAAAATCAATTTTTACTCCTGGGCAATCGATTTACATGTTGGTGCAATTAATTGCATGACTCACATTTTCAGCTATTTTGCTTATGTTTCTTAGTACAATCGATTTACACAAGAGTGCAATCGATTGCTCTCTGGTTAAAAATGCTTCTGTTTTAAAGTGAAATCAATTTGCATGTTTGTGCAATCGATTGCTCACTGAAAATATTTGAATTTTCTGGCTGTTAGAACCCGTGCAATCGATTTGCATCAAGGGTGCAATCGATTTCTTGCTGAACATTTTTGAAAAACAACAGCTTTGAACATGCCTTTTCATAACACCACTTCATGGAATCTTTTTATTTAATCTTGGAAATTGTTCATGATTAATTTACAGAAACTTATGTTGTTTCAAAGGGGTTCTATGAACATATAAATACTGAAATTTCAAAATAAAAAATAATCTATTCCAATCAATATTGTTCTGAATTTTCAAATTTTCAACTCGAGCCTTGTTCACTTTCATTCAAAAAGTTTTTTACATATTTTCATATCTTGTATAATAGAAAACTTTAAGCAATCTAAGTCTTGAGTCATTGTATATCATTGTTATTGTAAGAGAAGATCAAGTTATTGATAAAATCACTCAAAGTGATTATTCCTCTACAAACTCACTCAATCAAAATATTATTGTACACTTTATTATTTTTCAGGATTGTTGAAAATAAGATTAGTGGCTTTTGTACTCTTATTTTCCAGTATTATTAGAAACAAGTAAGGTCACCTTGATATGATTATTCTCACTGTTGACATAGTGAAAATCCAAGAGGATAGTTCTTGGTCCAAGAGGATTATTCTTGGTTTTGGTAGTTCTTGTTTAAGTTTGCCAACTATAAGGAAATCTCTTTCATGTTGAAAGGGGACTGAAGTACTCTCGGACTTTGAGGGGAACCAGGATATCTCGCTTGTGTCTCTTTATTTTTCTGCACTTTACTCTTTCATAAACTCACCATAAACTAGAAAAATAATATCCATCATCACTAAAACCAGAAAAAATTTAAAGTACCTAATTCACCCCCCTCTTAGGCTCACTTCGTAGTTACATTGGTAACAGAAGGAACATGTATGCTAAAATGAGGTTAATAGTGTCATGTATGCAAAGGAAGTGAGATCAAGGTTCCATCATAACGGATAATTGCTGCACTATTTCTGAGCTATCTAAATATTTTATAAACCAAGGCAATGGATCATCTGAATATAAGAACCAAATACCATGAAGATCAACAATAGTATGGGATCAAGTCTCCCTCAACTAGATATCTTCTGTTGTAGCGGTATAAATGTTGAGACTAAGCCATTGGATTGACTTAACTCACACATATCAAATAAAAATTGCCACCACACTTTATTGTTTCCAAAGGAAATGGGAAAAGAGCGAATAAACCCAAAAAAGAGGGGGAGAGAATCTAGATACGGGGGTTGCTTATGAAAATGGAAGGTATTAGATCCTAAACATCTAAGGTACTCCACAGGAACATCTTTGAAAGTCTGTGTATTTTAGCTATAAAAAGTGTGTACAAAAATAGTTGGTGGAGATGAGAAAAGAAGTAGTTTTTTACAATTTTGCACCTGCCGCGGTTGCGAACCTTTAGTACCTATGTAACACCTTCCATGCAATAGGGGATCAGGGAACTCGTAGTTCAACTCAAAAGTTTTAAAACACATGTGTGTTGATTAATTTTAAGAGTAGAGACATCATTGCCATATCCGAGTGTAAGACATACTTACTACCTACGATTATGAGAAAGGAGAATTTGCATCATCTCAAAGTGGGGGATATAGCTTGGATTTTAAAGTCAACAAAGCCTCACTCAACACCCAAGTGGAAAATATCTCACTTTACTATATATCATATAAGTATAGTAGCTTGCATCACTACAAGAATCGACAAGAGTCTAATCTTTTGAGAAAAGGTTTTAAAGTAAAAATCCAAAGTGGAAAATTGGTTTGAATGAGGTTAATTGACTTTTAGTCTTGAGAAATATGTCAAAGTATGATTAAATTGATTAAAGTTTGATTGAGAAAAAAGATTTTTGAAAATGCATGGCCCTAAGTCCAAGTTTATTATGAAAGCGGTTCAAGTTAGAAAACAAGAATAGTTTTGAAAAAGAGGGAGAAGATTTTTGAAATTAAAGAAGATAGGAGGAGATGAAGGGACTATCCTAAAACAAAAGGTAAAAGCCAAGGAAAAGAAAGATCTAACCAATAAGAAGCCAACACTTGACATATGAAGACAATGTAGAATTCCCATCCTTTGGATTAAAACCAAGCAAGAAAGAATACTAAACCTATGAGAAATACCAAGCTTCAGATGAATTAAGATCCAAACAAAGCCTTCATTGATAAAAATTGGTCAGAGTAACAAATGTATACAGAGGAATTCTCAATAACAGATAAAGCATGAAAATCAGAATAACCTGCACACATAAAAAATTCAAATCAATGCCTTGGAGTAAACCCCAAGGATTTCAGACAAAATAACAACAGAGCAACAAGGTCCCCAAGTATCAAGGCTTCTAATCCTAAGTCTGTGAGATTACCAACTCCACAATGCCAAGGATAGTAACCAGATAGTCCAAGTAACCTTAAAGTTAATGTTGAAGTTGATTATTAAGTGTCTTCAAAAGAAAATAAAAGCTCGAATGAGCAAAGATAAAATGGCATAAAGATAAATGCTCAAGTGAGCAAAAGATAAATGGCATGGAATGTAAATGCTAAAGTAAATTGTACATGAAAATAAAGGCACAAAATAAAGGCATTAGAGTAAAGTTAATTGTTAGTGAATTAGAAGTTAAAAGGTTAATTGAGTGACCATCTTGAAGCTTGCATTTGAAAACTCATTAGAAGATAGATAAAATCAAAGCTTCTCAATAACAAGTCTCGTTTGCTTTTTGTCAAGTATATCATTCATTCCGAGTGCTCAAAGCAACCACATATGATCAATGAAGTTCAACTGATTCACTTACACCAAAGTTCATGAAGTTCATTAGAGGATTGATAGAATCATAGCCTCCTAACAATGAAGTTCAAAGTTATTGGATCAAAGGTTTCAAATTAAACATATTTGGGCTTGCAAACATAGGTTTGGGCCACGAATGATTATTTTTCGAATCGGGACAAATTTAGCGCTATGTTAAGTAATCGTAAGTGGACTTATGTAGAAGTCGCACCTATTTTAATGTTGGTCAATAGCAATCTATATACCAACATGTTAGAGAAATGATATGTAGATCATTCTCCAAAAACATATAGCACAAGTAAAAACAAGAAAGGGATGAGATGATGAGGGAGGGGATATATCAGATGAAACTATGGTTTCAAATATTATCAACACCATTCATCCATTTTGGTGGATTTAGTTTTTCAACCTATCAACATCCAAGATCCAATGAGATTTAGGAACTTATCCCAAAATAACAATCTAGTGTCAAAAAATCAGGACCAATCAAAATAATAAAATATATTTAAATATAAAACAAAATTTAAATGATTTAAAAAGGGAATAATTGGTAAAATACACTACATGTATTAAAAAAGAAAATAAAAATCCTAAAAAAATATCAGAAGTCAAACATGAGTCAACAAGTGTTGACAAAAAGTTTCAGAATTTTTTGAAGTCAAACTATTTTTAAAATTTAAAGAAATAAGCAAAATAAACCAAAATTTGTGAAAAATAGTAAATGAAAAAATAAGAATTAAATGAGGTCACCAATATTTGAAAAAAAGGTCATTGGATCTTTCAATAATTTTTCCAGAATTTTAAAACCAAGAAAAGTATTATTAAACAATTAAAACAAGTCAAATAAAGTGAAAAAACATAAAAATATCAAATCACAAAATAAAATTGTGAAAAAATAAAAATCAGAAAGAGAAAAATCAAAAGTATATTTGATAATTTTTTCACAATTTGAGAAGTTGAAATGAATTTTTTATAAATTTTTGAAGTTTGAAATAATTAAATCAAAAATCAGAAAATAAAAATAAAGACAAAAAAGTAGACCATTGGATCAATGCCAAAGCGCGTTAGTAAGATATTCCAAAGGATTAGACACACTATGCATGATATGGACATTAGTGAATAAACTACATGATCATTTATTTAAAATAGATTTTGAAAAAAATAAGTGGCGCGATACCATTTGATGAAGGAAAGACATGTCATCATCTTCAACCTCCAGCCACGCGCTAATTGCAGGTTCCATAAACTGTAAAGTAGAAGCTCATACCGGTGCCATTTGCTTTGTCTCTTAAAGAAGATTCCAATGGTACTCTCACGAAAATTTTATATAAACTGTAGCTCAGTCGATTTGCAAAAAACCAGAAGAAAAAGAATGAAAAGGGATTTGAAAATTCATGGGAAAAACTATCTTCCAGTTAAAAACCAACAATGTTATGAGTATCATAGTGATGAGAGCTACATTGTAGTAACAAGTTTAGAGATAATTTATGGAGGAATCTACCTATTGAAGTTCAACTTCAGAGATCTGAAACTTGATTTAACTAGCACGATTTAGTACACATCAAGGCTTGGTTCTTCTTCTGTTAGCTTCAGTGAAGTTCGAGGATGAAGAATGAACAAAAAAATTGGATTGAAAAACAAGGGAATAGTGAATTCAAAATTTCATAATGATGAGCTATAGAGAGAGTTTAGCAGGGTGATTCTGGTTGTTCAAGCTTGCAAAAATGAGTGAAATGTGGTCTATATTTATAGGAGAAGTGAATGGAATCAAGAGGAGGGATGAATGATGCAATTTGGGTGGAAATCCTGCACACTTGTGGTCATGAGGAAAAAGTGATCACTTTGTGTATCAAAACTCATCTAAATGATTCGTTTTGACACTCTAAATGATCCAAACATTTATGCTAATCATTTTTAAGTGGAAAACACGCAATAGTTTGGTCATTAGAAGTCACATTATGGAAGTACATGTTGCTCAAATAAAGAGACCGCCACTTGTTGTTGCAATAAAATTGTTGGGAAATGCATCTCTAATTTCGTAGGGAAATACCGATACACTCATGCTGAGGAAAAAAGTATTCACGTGAAAAATAAATGCACATTCTCAATCACATATTCAAAATAATATTGCTGCTGAGGACCACTGATTCAAACCATGAATAAAACAGAGTGAAACAATCAACTAAGACACCACCCAATGAGGAGTAAACTCAAATTGGGATCAAATTCTATCCAGATAATGAGCTGGATAGGAAGGCTAAAGAAAAATTCTTCCATGACGGATAACTCTGTGGGTAAATTGAAAGGATATTCACTTTTTGCTTAAGGTTGACACTCTATTGGAGAGATGATAACATAACTCTGCAAAGAGGATAATATGCCAACAAAAACATCAATGAATGCAAATGAGCAATGAATTTTAATTCAACTATGCGTGATGTATGTATGAGTGTATGAATGTTATCATGTATATGCTGACGAAACAGACATACTGCACTAGGGATAACTAGACAAAACCAACTTGGGTAAGGATAACACTCGAATAAATCACATCCACAATAAATATTCCATAAGAGAGTAAGCACCAACTGAGGAAACAAAGTCCTACTTCAAGGCTTAACTTTAGTTGTAAGAAACATGGCTTGAAGAAATAATCAAAGCAAAATCTGATAGCAATAAACCAAAACAATTGCAGGGATATTTCACCCTCCTTCAGGCTTCACCGAGGGATATCATACAAACTTCACTAGGGAAGACAATGCCACATTGTCTAGACTTCAATTGGGGATACTGTATTGACTTCACTAGGGAAAATGAAACCACACACGTCGAGGGGAGACCAAATACATTCTTCAATATTAGGGTAGTGGTTGCACAAACTTCTCTGGGGAGAATTTACGAAACTTCTCGAGGATAACAACTTTAGAGGGAAGCATCATCTTCGCTTCATCTGGCGAATTAAGAAGTTAACAGCACAGTAAGAAGTCAAAATTATGGGGATTCTAAATCAAACTCAAAACTTGATGAGAGAAAACCCAAAAATTTGACAACTGTTTCAACACTTCTTAGAAAAGAAACTGCCCTTGTCTGGCTACTTAAGGAGCACACAATTACAATAATATCGTGACTGGAGAAAACAATGCTCTGCAAGGGATTCTACATCAATCCTTAACACACAAAAGGGAGAAAGAATCCAACAAATGATAAAAGGCTTCATAACTTTACAATTGATCACAACCCAACTGAGGAAAGAATCACACTTAGTTAATGAAATCCGAATCAAACCTATTACATGGAAAAGATATATTGAAATAAAATAACCACTATTATCCCTAACAACTTTGAACTCTTGGGAAGATGCTTCAGTTGAAGTGTGATAAGAATCCGAGAATATTGTTGCTTCAATGGTCAAGTCTTGTCTGACACAGTTACTTGCTAGGAAATCCCTAACTTTTGCCTAGATTTCCCTTGCGGATTTTTAACCTACCGGGAAAATTTTATTCTGTTTATGTCTCTAACTTTTTCCTAGACAGCCCTTTCGGGTTTTCGACCTATCAAGACGCTCTTTTTTTCCTAAGTCGCCCTTTTAGATTTTCAACTTAGCGATTTGTTCTTTTATTTCTTTAGGCGAAGTATTTATTGACTACATAAGCATTCATGGGACGCGGGAATTCCTCACCATCCATAGTTTCAAGAATCAATGCATTACCAGAGAAGGCTTTCTTGACAACATATGGTCCTTCATAATTGGGAGTCCACTTGCCCCTAGAATCAGCGTTAAAAGACATGATCTTTCTGAGCACGAAGTCGCCTTCTCTGAATTCACGTGGCTTGACCTTCTTATCAAAAGCTTTATTCGTTCTTTTCTAATATAACTAACTATGACACAGGGCCGTCATTCTATTTTCTTCAATTAAATTCAACTGATCAAACATGTTCTAGACCCATTCGGCCTCTTACAACTTGGTTTCCATTATTACACGCAAAGAGGGAATCTCAACCTCAATGTGGAGCACTGCTTCCATACCATACACAAGAGAGAACATGGTTTCCCTTCTTGAAGTACATACGGACGTACGATACCCATGCAAAGAAAAATGTAGCATCTCATTCCAATCCTTATAGGTAACAACCATCTTCTGGATGATATTCTTAATATTTTTATTAGCAGCTTCAACAACCCCATTCATCTTAGGCCTGTAAGGAGACGGATTGTGATGGACAATTTAGAATTCTTCATAAAGTTCTGTCATAATTTTGTTATTCAAATTTGAGCCATTATGAGTGATAATCCTACTTGGCACACCATACAGACATATTAAAGAAGATAAGAGGAG
Source organism: Vicia faba (assembly GCA_948472305.1). Lineage (NCBI taxonomy): Eukaryota > Viridiplantae > Streptophyta > Magnoliopsida > Fabales > Fabaceae > Vicia > Vicia faba. The sequence goes on along the minus strand of OX451740.1, from coordinate 829,075,203 downwards.
CTGAAGGGACTATCCTAAAGCATAAGGTAAAAGATAAGGAAAAGAACTGTCTAAACAACAAGAAGACACCACTTGACAGATGAAGTCAATGGAGAATTCCCATCCCTTAGATTGAAACCAAGCAAGAAAAAATACAAAACCTCTAAGGAATACCAAGCTTCAGATGAATTATGTCTTCGCGAAAATTTGGCAGAGTAACGGCTGTATATAGAGGATTTCTTAATCACAGACAAAGCATATAATCAGAATAACCTACACACAAATAAAATCAACCCAATGTCTTGGGGTAAACCCCGAGAACTTCAGATAGAATAAAAACAGAGCAACAAGCTCCCCAAGTATCAAGGCTTCTAATCCTAAGTCCGAGAGGTCCACAACTCCATAATGCCAAGGATAGTAACCAAATACTCCAAGTAATCGTAATACTTTTAATGTTCAAGTTGGTTATTAAGTATCTTTAAAATAAAATAAAAGCTCAAATGAGAAAAGATAAAATAACATAAAGATAAATGCTAAAGTGAGCAAATGACAAGTGACATGGAATGTAAATGATAAAGTAAATAATACATAAAAATAAAGGCACAAAATAAAGGCATAAAGTAAAGTTAATTATTAGTGAATTAGAAGTTACAAGGTTAGTTGAATGACCATCTTGAAGCTTGTATTTGAAAACTCATTAGAAGATTGATAAAATCAAAGCTTCTCAACAACAAGTATAATTTGCTTTTTGTTAAGTATATCATTCATTTCTAATGCTCAAAGCAACCACATATGATCAACGATGTTCAAATGATTCACTTAGACCAAAATTCATGAAGTTCATTAAAGGATTGATAGAATCAAAGCCTCCTAACAATTAACTTCAGAGTTATTGGATCCAAGGTTTCAAATTAAACATACTTGGCCTTGCAAACATAGGTTTGGGCCACGAATGATCATTTTTTGAATTAGGACAAATTTAGCGCCATGTTAAGCAATCGTAAGTGGACTTATGTAGAAGTCACACCTATTTTGAGGCTGTTCAATAGCAATTTATGTATCAACATGTTAGAGAAATGATATGTAGATCATTCTCCGAAAACATGTAGTACAAGTAAAAACAAGAAAGGGATAAGATGAATAGGAAGGGGCATGTATTAGATGAAACTAGGGTTTCAAATATCAACAACATCATTCATCCATTTTGGTGGATTTTTTTTCCAACCTATCAACACCCAGGATCCAATGAGGTTGAGGAACTTATGCCAAAATAACACCTAAGTCTCTCCAAATAAGGACCAATAAAAAATATATATTTAATATAAAACAAAATTTAAATGATTTAAAAAGGAAATAATTGGTAAAATACACAATATGTATTAAAACACCAAATAAAAATCCTTAAAAAAATCAGAAGTTAAACATGAGTCAACAAGTGTTGACAAAAAATTTCATAATTTTTTTAAGTCAGAAACTATTTTCAAAATATAAAGAAATAAGCAAAATAAACCAAAATCTTTGAAAAATTGTAAAATAAAAAATAAAAATAAGATGAGGTCACCAGTATTTGTCAAGTGGTCATTGGATCCTTCCATAATTTTTTCAGAATTCAAAAAACGAGAAAAGTATTTTTTTTAACAATTAAAACAAGTTAAATAAGTGAAAAATAATTTTAAAAAATACCAAATCAACCAATAAAATTATGAAAAAATAAAAATCAGAAAGAGAAAAATCAAAATCATTTTTGAGAATTGTTTCACAATTTTAGAGGTTAAAATGATTTTTTAATGAATTTTTGAAGTTTAAAAAAATTAAAATATAAAAATCAGAAAATAAAAATAAAACCAAAATAATATGGACCATTGGATGAATATAAAAACGAGTTAGTAAGCTAATCCAAAGGATCAGACGTGTTGTGCATATCATTGTCATTAGTGAATAACACACTGGATCAATTATTTAAAAACAAATTTGAAAAAACGTGTGGTAATTTCTCATAGGTTGAAGATGCCAACGTGGTCATCTTAAACCTCTAGCCAACCTCAAAATCAGGATCCTCAAACTATAAAATTAGAGCTCAGACCAATTTCATTCTCTTCGTCTCTTCAAGACGATTCTAATGGTACCTTCGTGAAAAATTTCTTTAAACCACAACTCAATCAATTTGAGAAAAACTAGAAGAAAAAAGTTAGAAAGGGATTTGAAAATACATGAGCAAAACTCACTTCCAGTTAAAAATAAACGATGTTATAAGCATAAGAGTGTTGAGATCTACATTGTAGTAACTTTGGAAAAATTTGATGAAGGAATCTACCTGTTGAAGCTCAACTTCATAGCTCTGAAACTTGACTTGGCTAGCACGATTTAAGGAACTTCAAGGCTTGGTTCTTGTGCTGTTAGCTTCAGTGAAGTTCAAGGATGAAGAACAAACAAACAAAATTGGATTGAAAAATGCTTTAAAACCAAATTCGAAGTTGCAGAATTTAGAGGTATGGGGGAAGTTCGACAGAGGTTTTCTAGCTCTCTAAAGCTTACGAAAATGAGTGAGGGATAATCCTTATTCATAGTTGGGCATGATGGAAACAAAAAGTGAGAGAAATGATCAAGTATGGGGGGAATTCATGTGCACCTGCATCATGAGCAAAGTGTGACTTGAAAGTTGTCAAAACTTAACCATTTCTTGCGTTTTGATGTGCTAAACCTTTCGGGAAACTTAGTTAATCATATTTAAACATCAAACATGCGAAAAATTTGTGTTTAGAGGCCACACTAATCAATTTGAAATCTGATCGTTTTGACAAAATCAGTTTCATAGTACCAACTTTATAGCCATGGGGCACACAATGTAGGGAGCTTTATGATGTGATCTTAGATGCTTTAGAAAGTTGAATGATCAAGCTTGTCAATGTGCTTTTAAAGACTCCATTTAGTTACTTGAGCTGAGAGTTATATTCATTTTAGTTTGTGAAAAACACATTGATTTTTATAATTAGAAAAATTTATAAGTATAGAACTTCAAAGTGACCTATAATGTCCTTCAAAGTTACATGTCCTTCCACTCAAAATTTTGTCTTGATATCTGAAGATGAAATGAAGGAGACCTATTGAATTGAATTTTGGAATTGAGATCACTCAAAAATCATAAAAATTGACAGAGTTATGGTTTTTGGAAGATGATGAACAAATTTGGGAAAATTCACAAAAGACCTATAATCTTTTCAATTCTTCAACAACTTTCCAAGCATTTTCAAGTCATGCACATTGAAACAAAGTTGTAGTAGAAATCCCAAATATTATTGTGAAAAAATAATGGGGTCAAGTAGATAAAATAGACCAAGTTATGATCATTTAAAGTCAAACCCTAAGATTCTAAGGCTTTCCAAAGAGACTTGTAATCTTTCTCAACCATTAGTGATCTTTCATTCAAACTTTGCCTTAGATCCATGAAGAGAACTTGTTAAGGACTATTAAAAGAGAATCATGACTTTGGATTCAATCAAAAATCTCAAAAAATGAGCAAGATATGGTCCTTTGAAGTCAAAAAACCCTAGCTCAGAGAGTGTCAAAAGGACTTGAAACCCCTTTCAACTTTTAATGATTTTTCTTGCATAGTTGGATCTTGTGATGTGAAGAGAAGTTGTTGTATATTATGATGAGAATCCGTAGAAAAAATAACCAACTCAAACTGTTGAAAATTGAGAGGTTTATGCTCTTGTGATAATTGAATCAAGCACTTGCTAAATCAGGTCAAACTTATTGAGTTAACTTTGAATCTTTGAACTTTTTTGCCACAAGAAAGCATGATGAATCACAATAGGCCTTGAGGTGATATTGTCTTGAAGCACACCCAAAGACGGAGCTTAAGTCTCTATGAAACTTGTTGAAGAAGGCATGGAAATAAACACATGAACCTATGAATCTTCTTGATGAATTCCACCACCAAATTTGAGGAAAGTTTGACCTAAATAAAGTGAGGGAGCTCATTGAACCACACATATTTGATATCATAGACATAGTGTTGAAGCTTGAACTCTTGCAATCCATTGAAGAACCATTTAACTGAGAACAACCCCTCAAACCCTAGGTTAGATGGTGAGATAGATGCATATGTGTCATCACCTACAATATGAACATTCAAAGAGAAATATATACATATGTTGATGTTAGTCTAAGAAAACATGTACACAATTCAAGGTGCTTGGTGATCCCTCAAGAGAAGATTTAAAGATAGGAGGAAATAGAAAGGGAGAACCAACCCTAATGTGTGATATTGATTTATTGATAATATGAGATGATGAGGGATCTTAGGGGAAAATTGGGGTATAAAATGATCATACGACCTTGTTCGTCACTGAGGATTTTATTTGGTAATCCTTTTCGCCTTTTGTGCTTTTTCATTCTTTTTCGCTTCTATAACCTTTTCCTGGATAAATTCTTTTGAAATTTGATTTTGAAGTCCAGCGGGATGCCGTAACTTTTGCCTAATCCACTTATTTTCAAGCTTTTTATTTTATTTTAACTTAGAGGGCTTTCTTTCTTTTCTCTGAACAAGTCGGGTGATCCTGAGTCTTTTGATTTACTGAAAAGCGGTGACTACCTTGTTGTTTGGTTGATGAGGGATAACCATTGTGGTATTGTCATCTTTTGTCCTCCTGAAGGGTGAAGGATAACCATTGTGGTTGATCCTTAAATGCGCATTCCTGGTGAGATTTAAATTCTCAATCAAATTAACTGAATACTACCCTGCCCTTGGGTTAAAAATGAGGGTTTTTTCTATCTAGAAAAGAAACTCCTACTTCAAAGCCCAAATGGGTTAACGAGGGTTTCACTCTCTTATATCCTCAATGTTTAGGAATTGAAACAATGCATGTACATCGTCAGTAGGTTTTTATTCAAAAGCATATAACAAGAGATTTTTCACATTTTTCAATTGTCGTCATCCACCCTCCAATCTTTTCCTAAGCAAAAAACTAGTATAGTTGGTATCATAATGTAAGAAAAGCCTTTCATGAGTGAAAACAAATGGATGAGTGTAAACGAATGGGTTACTTCAAGACAAGCATACTTATTGCAATAAAATTAATATTCAAAAACAAACAATTTCATACATGCAACCAATGTTTAAACAAACAAGAAAAATTACAGATGAAAATTTAGTAAAGAAATAAATGATAGTCATTATTGAGGAGACTTGACTCCATCTAGACTTAATGATTCTTAGGTTTCATGCAGTCTTGACATCATCGAGTCAAAGGTGAACCCAAATTTGTCCATCTGTGAAATTGATGACCTTTGCATCAATGGGATCTTGAACTTTTCCTTTGAACGAATCACACCCTTTAACAGTATGGCCAGGTTCCCTAGAATGGTATTCAAAATAGGCGTTGGGGGTTATATCCCACAGGATAATGAGGGATAACAGGATCAAACTTCTTGAGTTCCACTAAAGAATTTTTGAGTAAGTGAAAGAGAAACTGTCTGAGACACATAGGAATCGGGTCATGTACTCTTATTAGCCTCATGTACCTCTGTCTATTTGACCGGTCTGGAAACCAAGATTGCTTTTGTGCCTTTCCTTTCTTATTTAGGTGAGAAACAAACGGAGATCGGTAGCATGAATGCTCTGAAACCCAAGACCGTGGAAAGTGCCCCTGAATTGAAGCAAATCCTAGATGGAAAACATGATCAGTATTTTCCCACACAATAGTTGGAGCAAAATTAACTCACATATATCTACCATCTGGAGTAAACACAAATTCCCCTAAATAAATAAGATCATGGACATTGTGTTTCAATGTCTTGCCGTCTCAATATCATGACCCGATGCCCCCGAATAGAGCTCACACCTAGCATTGCAATCATAATCAAGTGGAAGCTTTGCGGAAGAAGGACCCAAAGTATGGAGCTCAATCAATTGGAGCCCAAGAAAATGATAAAGTAATTGAGCATACAACATCAGAATGGGATCAAAACGCCTCTCAAACTTCTTCTTCCTTTGCTACTGAGTCTTATCATTGGATTCTTTTGGGGAACGGGAACTGGTTGTGGACGGGAAGATCCTGGAACACAAGGTTGTGGGGAATACCCATAAATTACTCTATGACTTGAAGGAGTCCCAAAAGTATGGGAAAGAATAGAAACTCATGTTGCTCCAGCAGGTATAAGATCATCTTCCTTTCTCAACACTATATTTAGAACTTCCATTACTAAACTTAGTTGAGTCTTCAACTGACGGTTCTCCTCCTCCAGTAGTTCCTGGTCACATACTAGAACCTGCATGTCCACCATAAACAGCCCCATCCGATCTTTCATTTCATCCAATTCCCTGCGAAGTTGCTCCATAGCTTAATTTTGATCACATAGCGGCGAGAAGTCAATATTTGCAGTTCTGAAAACAAAACTAAGTTTGAATGAGAATTCCCCACTCTGAGTACCTGTTTTGAATGATATTGTTGTACCCCAAAATTTTCCCTCCCATATTTCCCAAGACATTTCAAGAATAACTCCCAAGTGGCTCAAAGATAGCTCAAGAGTTGGACAGTCAAATCACCTCCTAAGACAGTCAATTCAAAATTAGGGTTTTGTGTTGCATCAGGGTCCTCACATCCAAATGACCTCAAATTCTCCGCAATGTGCTAATATGTTCCCAATTTCATCCATGTCAAATTTCAAGCCTTGCAGAGAAAGTTTGGTCAGTGATTTGCTTAAGAGGTCCAAAAATCGATTGTGTTAGGGCAAAAGTCAACTGTGACCTACAAACAGTCAAACCTCAATATTTTTTGTCAACATTCTCATTTTTAAAGATAATTCATAATTTGATCAAGGGTTGATCATGATTCATCAAGGATTTCTCAAGATTCATCAAGATTCAAAAAGTTGCTAAATTAGGGTTTTGTAGGAAAAGTCAACTCAACTTTGACATAGCATACCTTTCTCATACTTTATGAGAAATGACCCATCCAAAGCTCATTTTGAAGAGGATGCAATTTCCTACAATCCATATTCACACCCCAAGATCAAGAAATACACTCACAAAAAGTTACAAATTTGGACATATAGGTCATTTTTGAAAGTCAACAAAAACACCTTTTTTTCAAAAGCTTATAACTTGAGCATGGAACATCAAAATGAGATACGACCAAAAGGGTTGGTCAGAGGACATCTCAAGGTTTCTAAAAAGTCTAAGAACACCTCCAAAAGTTAAAAATTGAAGAAGTTATGCATTGTTGAAGATGGGAATTTTTCCAAAAGTGCCAAAAGAGAACTATCCTCAAAACTCCAATTTTTGACAAAAGGGCCCACTTTTTACCACTTGATTTGATCTTGTCACACCACACACATGTCCTATCTTCAATTTCATGACCAATTATTAATTTTTTTATTTTATTTGATTTTTATTGATTTGATTCATTTTTAATCAATTTAAATCAAAATAAAATCCAAATCTTAATAACTTGATATCTTTTTGATCATTACAGCTTTCAATTATCATGATACACCCAATCAAATTCGTGCCAAGCCATATCAAGCACAAAATCTTGGATTTGGAAAGAACTTGAAAGCCTTTAATGGAGGAATCATATCATATCTCAAATCATCAATTCATAAGATTTCAAGCCCAATTTTTTAACCTAACTCATTCCCTTATACATGTACAAGGCAAAGGCATCAAGGAAACGACCTGAAAGCTGCAGAAACGGCCAAACCAAAACTGAAAAAATCTTGGAAAAAGTGGAGATCGAAATCTTGTTTGGAGGTTAATTCAATCCAAAATCTCAACGTGGTGTTCTTGTTTGCAATCCACTGAAGCTATAACAATCAGAACCAAGCCCTCTCATCGCCTGAAACGCCCTGTTATTCGTCCTGAACATAGCTCTGAACATGAAATCGTGAATCCATGTTCTTGCATCTTTTTTCCAAATTTTTTGTATAATCATGCTTGCCATTCAATTTCTGAACTTTCTGTATCATTTAATTTTGTTATCATGAGCTATATCGCCATACCCGGACCTAGGGTTTTGGAGATTTGTATTTGGGCATTCGTTTTACAGGAAAAATCAAGACCAACCATGGGTATAAATGAACTCAGGGGGAAGAGACGAGTAAGATGGTGATCCCAAAATTCGTTTCCATTTCCTAGAGATTGTATTAGGATCGATCCATGGATTTTGCTACAGATCCAAATCCGCAGGAAAAAGTACAGGTTTTGTTGAAAAAGACGAAGACGTGGTCGTCTTCATTGGCCAATTCAAAATTACGCGCTTTTTATTTTTTTAATTCAGGCATAATTGTTTGTTTTACATATAATATTCATTGTTTATTTCATTAACAAAAAGAACAAATAGCTCAGCTGGCAGAGGCGTTAATGCATGATCCAATGGGACATGGGTTCGAATCCCAGGTCCACCTATTTGCTTTGTAATATTTTTCCACAGCTGTTCCAGTACAACTTCAAGCTCATGGACTATCATGCTCCTCAAAGATCCAAACGCCAGATGGCCCCCGGGCCAAATCTAAAGGCCCAGATTGGAGGTACACCATACACTCAAGTCAACAGGCGCGTGTGGGATTCCCAAAAGTCAAACAAGGCTGGCATAAGTGGGCCTCTGGATTGCTGATTGTCACTCCCTCTCTAGGCCCAAACCCCCTTGAGTATTATTTTCCTTTTCTTTCTTTTATATTTATTTGTTTGTTTTATTATTTATTTTTATTAACCAAATAACTAATTTCCCTCATAAAATCAGAAAACAAAAAATGTTATTTTTATTAAATTCACCACTTTTTATTTTTTGTAAATAAATAATAATTTAATTGACTTAGTTTTAATTAGGTATAATTTTAACATTTTTGCAATAAATTAAAATTAATTTAGAATATTAGGTTTTAACAATTTCAACCATTTTATTTTTATTTCCTTAAATATTCAAAAACCCAAAAATATTTTCATTATTTAATTTAATTAAATTATTAATTTAGTTTATTTCCATAAATTCAAAAAAATAATAAAAAATTCTCTTTCGTTCAAAAAAGGGGTCAAAACCCTAAAAAATGCGTCGTCTTAATTTTTCGCACGCGATCCATATTTCCAATATTGTAATTGCTTCCGGTATGTAATAACTTTTAATTAGGACTTTAATTATTTATCGCATTATTTTATTTTCCGCAATTTAAATTTAAAGGGTTTGTTTTTGGCGATGTAAATAACCGACGCCTTGTAATAGTTTAGATTTAATTTCCGCAACTATAAACTGTTAGATGTTTGATAATAGGGAATGCATGACAAGATCAAATGTATGAACTTAAAATCAACATAGCTCACCCATGACATGTACAAAGATAAATAACTGAAAAACAATACACTCGCACATGCGCACTCTTAGGGTACACCTCACTTGGTTGCCTTCGAACGTGGTCATTGAGTATAGGAAATTTTAGAGGTTACTCTCTTGTCCAAAGATCTTAAGTTGCCTCGAAACGGTTGCCTCAGATAAAATGATCTAAGACATTAGGGTTACCGCTAAAGCGTCCTAACATTGCTTTAGTGACTACACGTCCCTTAATCGAATTGACCCGAAAACTCCAACGACGGTGCTACCTACTCCTCAATAGTGGGATAGAATTGTCTAAAGGACATTTGTACAGATTAATTCCTTTTTCGAGTAGGTAGATGGTTCTTAAGTACTTGCTCTCTCAAAACAAAACAAAAAACTTTTCGCATTTACACCTTTCAAACAAAAACTTCTTTCAAACCCACAAACACAAAGAAAAGAAAATTTTGAAAACACAATGAGCAAGTACCTAAGAGCCCGTGGATAACCACGGATAGAAAGGGTGCTAACACCTTCCCTTTCTATAATCTACCTCCCGAACCCGAGAAACATCTCGAAAAAGGAATTTTTCTGTGCTTTTTTCCTTTCCTTGTTGGATAAAATAAAAGACGGTGGTGACTTTTGATTACCGCGACATTTTGCAAAAACAAACGCAAAACACGAACCAGCATTCCAAAAACAGTCAGTTCTCATTCCCACCGATCACAAATATGTTATGAATGCGTGGTTTGCATGCAATGTTTTACCATTTCTAGGAAGATCTTGATTTTTTTAGTCAAGGATAAAAGTCAACAAGATGGAAATATATTATCATTAAAGAAAGAGACTGCTCCTATCATGAAATAAACCATGCATATAAGAGGTTTTTTCAAAAGAGTTCAGACATAAAAAACCAAAAGATTCCCATCCAAAAAGTCTGGCGGTGAACCTAACAAAAGAAAAAATCAACAATACTGAGAACTGCCATCAAATTCCAAGTGACTGAGAGGACCCAAATCCTAGCCTCGCCTTTTTCGGTCAATTACGCTTTGTGCCTTTCCAACTCTTCAACAGTTCGAGCCAACTGGATACCTCTTCCCTTCAACTGAGGCTCTACTGCAATTTGTTGATCATCTTTCTTCTGGAGTTGAATCTTGAGCTCTCCAACATTATCAGTTAACCTGTCTATATGCACTTGTTGTCTTTAGACTTGCATTTCTAAATCCTTCCGCTGTCTACATATTTCCTTAGTTTTGGCTTCCTCCTCTCAAAGCTGTTTCTTCATAGCCTTAACTTCTTATTTGTGCCTCGCTTGCAGCTTATCCTTGGACAACCAAAGTCTTTCAATCTTCTTTTTACTCTTCACAAGATATACCTGAGCAAGTACCTAAGAGCTCGTGGATAACCATAGATAGAAAGGGTGCTAACACCTTCCCTTTTTATAATCTACCTCCCGAACCCAAGAAACATCTCGAAAAAGGAATTTTTCTGTGCTTTTTTCCTTTCCTTGTTGGATAAAATAAAAGACGGTGGCGACTCTTGCTTACCGCGATATTTTGCAAAAACAAATGCAAAATGCGAACCAGCATTCCAAAAATAGTCAGTTCTCATTCCCACCGATCACAGAACTGGCGACTCTGCTGGGGAACTTAATAAGCGAGGTGTACCTTAGGATTATATCATTGTGTTTTCAATTGTATGCTTTGTATGCTTTAATTTTGTGGGCTTGTATCAGAGTTTCTATAGATCCTAACCCGGATATGGAGGTGCCCTTTAGATAAGTAGCAATAAACTGTGAGGGAACTGTCCGGCGTAGACCAACACGGTTGAAGCAGTAGCTACGTTGGTGTGGAACTTTAGTCTGTACCGATATCCCTTGTGTTGGAACGAGGAGAATATGGGTCTTCTAAGGGGTCATTAAGCACCAACTGACCTTAGAACCTTAAATTGACCAACTTGGCCATAGAACAGTAGCAGTATGCTACACTCATTGAGACTAAACTCTCGCGATGATTCTGGCCGCAAGAAAAGGTTGCTAAACTGGAATTATGACCGATTGAGGGTAGTCAGTGATATTGAGATCCTCTAGAACCCGGTTACTATTTTTAGGACAGGTTTAAACCAACTGAACTAAAAGAGGGTAATACCTAAACTCCATGCCAGCCTAAACTTAAGGTTGTTTGTGTGACTTGTGTGCCTTCAAACTTGAACTATTTGCACATTCTTGTTATATGACAACATGAGTTCCTTGCAGGTTTTATTTACAGTCCTTATCCAATGATTTGGATTTATTGCAGGGTTTACTTACATCACTTTACACTTTTGCTTAAACGCATTGCATACACATCATAACATCGTGCCTTAACCATTTCAAGGATCTCGAGGGTTTGTGATGCAGGTTATAGTAAATCAAATGTCTAGCAAGGGGCAAAGGGGATTTATTTTCTTCTAGACAAGGTTGTCTAGAAATCAAAACATGATAACTTGAGTCAGGGGCTATGACCCACTCGATATGGTGAGCTTGACTCTTGAAAAAGGACTCTTAACAACATGAAGTTTCTTCAATCAAAGCTGCAAAATTCAAATTATAACAAGTTTCTTGTTTACCCCGCGAGATCCTTGAAAACATTGCATACATATATCATACATATCATTGCATAACAGGTCTCCCAATACAGGTCTCTCATGTTCTCGCTGTTTATTTCAGCAATGGCTTTCCAACCAGACAACCAAGATCTTCAAACTCGAGAAGCTCAGTTCAGGGACGTATTCCTAAACCTATCCAAGGGGCAGGAAGAGTTGAAAACACTCCTCGTGGGGAAATTGGTCAAGAAAAGTCCTGAATACAATAAGGACGAACGGTTGGAACAACTGCAAGCTGAGTTCAGTGCCATGAACACCCAGATGCTGGGGCAGATGGCTCTTATCCAAGGCATAGCTTGGGAACAAGAATTGTTGAAAACCATTATCAACCAGCTTCATCAAGACGGATACAACAACATGAAGCAAAAAGTCAAGGCCGGGGACCAAGTCATTAATCAACGTCCGAGAAGTCAAAGGTTTGGTTTGATAAAGAATAGACCTCTCCAAGTTGATACTACTTCACGGGTCCAACAACAACCTCGCCAAGAATAACGGGTTGATCAGAGTAAGCCAAACATGCCCAGGAGGCAATTTACCAAGCTCAACATGCCACTGTCTCAAGCTTTACAACACCTGTTGAGATTTAATTTGGTGACGTTAAGGGACCCTCCTAAGAATCCCAACACAGCCTCCCCAAGGTACAATCCTGATGCAAGGTGTGCATATCACTCCAACAGCCTGGGGTATGATACTAACATATGTTGGACGTTGAGCAACACAATTCAAGACCTGATTGATGAAGGAGCATTGGAACTCACACAAGACGATCAGATTGAATTCTTTTGCCACCCCCAAGGTTCACCATTTGAAGTGACAAGTCTTGAGACGAGAAGAATTTTTTTTGTTCATTAGAATTTTCAATTTGTAATTTTCTTTTGATGGTTCAAACATTTATTCATGTCAAACTTTGTTACTTTATCAATGCATTGCATATGTCTGTTTTGAATCAATCCATTCGTATTCACTATATTCAAATTGCTTTCATTTTTTGTGATGATCAACTCTCGATTAAAAAATCCTAAGCCTTTAGAGGGAGGATGACGAAAATGATACCAAAAAATCTACAATATGCTTTTGAACAGACCCCGCTGACGATGTACAGGCATTGTTTCAAATCCTAAACAGTGGAGTTATAAGGAAGATAATCCCTAGTCAACCCTTTTGAGCCAAAGAAGTTGGAGTTTTTTCTTTTCACAAATTAAAACCCTTAATCACAACCTGGGGAATGGTAGTTTCTCAGTTAATTCAAGTGCACAATGAATGGCTTTGAAGAAGGCTTTTCAAAATAAAAGACAGTGATGGTTCCCTATAATCGTCAAGACAGGCAGTCATTATCTCTCAAAATAAAAGCCCATTAAGTCAAAACCTATGAAGGAGACTCAAGAAAAAAACTAGGGCATCCCGCTGGCTGTAGTCACAAAAACGAACAGTTCAGGCAAAAAATAGGGATAATAAAAACCAAAAAGAAAGAGATCCTGCAAACTCTCAGCAAAATTACTGCCTGTCCAAAATAAATTGTTAGTATCTGAACCATCACTAGTATATCAGAGCAAAGAATCAAACAAGATCTAATGCACGATTAGCTGAGTTTAGGATCGAAGAACATCACGAAGAACGGGTGGGTACAAATAAAATTTGAGCCTTTATCCTTTGTTTCTTAAACCGCGAACCAGGCTACGTTATAACCCTTAAAAAGTCCTAGCTGAAGCATGGGTTAGCTCGAAAGCATACTGTTACAAAAGGTATCCTGACACCTGTAGGGCTTGCTGTAAATCCTGAGTTGACATCACATTTTACAAAAAAATTAGCTTGTTTTATTGAAAATTGCACTTTCAAAGAACTTCAAAACAGACATAAGCTTTTCATTCTTAAAATAACATTGTTTGCATATGACTATTTGTTCAAACAGCAGAGAAATTCGCACGACGAATATCTAGGGAACAAAAAACCTTCTCAATAAAAGGATCACCTCAAGTGGAAAAAACACTTCCAACCAAAGGGCACAGCATGATCATTGTCCATCATCTGGGGCAGTCAAGTCAAGATTTAAGGAATCTCTCAAAGATGTCGAATAGCCAGGGGAAAATCTTCATCTGAATCACTTGGGCATTGAACATAAATTCCAGCAACGAACCTTGCATGATTAAACAAAGATCTTTTGGTAGTGTGGCAACACAACACTACCGACAGTGACACCTCCCTACATCCTGAGAGCATGGACATAGTCAAAAAGTACTACGCATAATCAAAGACCCGCTAGGTAGACTGGCCTAGGCAAAAATAAGGGCTTCCCGGCGAACCAAAAGGGTTCGGGCAAAAAAAATTAGGGATAAAAATGGAAAAAATCTGTACACCCGGCAAGTCGAAAACCTGAAAAGGCGACTTAGGCAAAAAAGGGTATCCCGATGGATTGAAAACCCGAAAGGGCGGTCCAGGTAAAAATTAGGGATCAAAGCGTATGACTATGTCCCATCACCTTGTCACTTGCCTACCAGAAGATTACTTGTCATTTCAATCGAGATACCAAGCACCTCATGGGTGGGGATAATACTCGATCCACAGGGCCTCCGCATGCACATTCTCCCGCAGAAACAGGGGCAATAAGAATTGTCCAAGCTGTATAGTTGCTCTGTCCACCAGGTACAAAGGTAGATTCAGCTGAAGAATTTGGCCAAGGTACCGTCACTCCCCGCAGAATAAGACAGTATTGGTGGCTTTCCCTCAGCTGGGATTTTCAACCGTGAACAAAACAGTAATACTCTCCCCAAGTAGGGTAGGTCTACCGTCAGCACTAAAAAGGTCTTAATATTCCCCAGTGGGGTATAAGAATATTCCCCAGCAAGTATAAGAGTATCCCCGACAGTCTTAATATTCCTCAAACGGAGTATAAGAATATTTTCCGGCAGAATACAAGATACCCCAGTGGAGTCAATATTTCCCCAGTACGGTATGGAAAAGCTTCCCCAGCGGAGTTGAATCATCATCCCCAGTATGCTCCAGAAGTTTATCCCCAGCGGAGTACAAAAATAAATCTCCCCAGCCAAGTTCAAAGGATCATTCCCAACAGAACTCAGAGGATTATCCCCACAAAAGTCTAACAGGGTTATCCCCATCAAGATTGCAACTGAAAGATCATCCCCAGTGAAGTTCTTTCCTTTCACAAGCAGGACTTCAATCCTCAACAGATTCAATATCACCAGCAACGGTAATCCATCCCCAGCGGAGTTTATCGTTGAAATCCCCAGCGGAGCTTATCACCGGAATCCCCAGCGGAGTTTATCACTAAAATCTTCAGCAGAACATCTCTTCCCCACAGAGTAATTCCCCTCGGATTAATCTCCTCATCAGTTTATTCCCCAACGGAGTTATCCTCTCCTGAAAGTTTATCATCTTTGTTCGTCATCCCCAGCGGAAACGAAGAATCCAACTCTACTCTCCAGCAGCTCCGGGATTTATTTTCCCCAGCTAAAAAATCAGATTTCCATACATCATGATACATGCATATACACATCATATAACACAATCTCATTTATTTTGAGAACATCATTGCCTGACCCATATCATGCATTGCATATGACTGACCTTTACCTTTCAGGAAAGATACAGTTAAAGTTCTCAGTTACGTCGAAGACCTGACCGGTTCTTAAATATCAATTGAATTATCCTCGGTTGAATTTCAGATAAGGTTTCAATCTCGACAGTTTCCCTACGTCATAGTGTGGACGAGTGCTATAACCTCAACGGTATACTACGTTGAGCACTAGTCATTTCCTAGATCTTGATGTTTCCTCCATCATAGTGTGGGCGAGTTCTCTAATTTCAACGGTATACTACGTTGAAGACCAGACAGTTCCTAGATCTTGATGAAGATGTTTCCCTATATCAAAGTGTGGACGAGTTCTATAACCTCAACGGTATACTATGTTAAGCACTAGTCAGTTCCTAGATCTTGAGGTTTTCCTCTGTCATAGTGTGGACGAGTTCTCTAATTTCAATGGTATACTACGTTGAAGACCAGACAGTTCCTAGATCTTGATGAAGATGTTTCCCTATGTCATAGTGTGGACGAGTGCTATAACCTCAACGGTATACTACGTTGAGCACTAGTCAGTTCCTAGATCTTGATGTTTTCCTCCATCATAAGTGTGGACGAGTTCTCTAATTTCAACGGTATACTATGTTGAAGACCAGACAGTTCCTAGATCTTGATGAAGATGTTTCCCTATATCAAAGTGTGTACGAGTTCTATAACCTCAACGGTATACTATGTTGAGCACTAGTCAGTTCCTAGATCTTGAGGTTTTCCTCTGTCATAGTGTGGACGAGTTCTCTAATTTCAACGGTATACTACGTTGAAGACCAGACAGTTCCTAGATCTTGATGAAGATGTTTCCCTACTTCATAGTGTGGACGAGTGCTATAACCTCAACGGTATACTACGTTGAGCACTAGTCAGTTCCTAGACCTTGATGTTTTCCTCCGTCATAGTGTGGACAAGTTCTCTAATTTCAACGGTATACTACGTTGAAGACCAGACAGTTCCTAGATCTTGATGAAGATGTTTCCCTACTTCATAGTGTGGACGAGTGCTATAACCTCAACGGTATACTACGTTGAGCACTAGTCAGTTCCTAGACCTTGATGTTTTCCTCCGTCATAGTGTGGACAAGTTCTCTAATTTCAACGGTATACTACGTTGAAGACCAGACGGTTCCTAGATCTTGATGAAGATGTTTCCATACGTCATAGTGTGGACGAGTGCTATAACCTCAACGGTATACTACGTTGAGCACTAGTCAGTTCCTAGATCTTGATGTTTTCCTCCGTCAAAGTGTGGACGAGTTCTCTAATTTCAATGGTATATTACGTTGAAGACCAGACAATTACTAGATCTTGATGTTTTCCTCCGTCAAAGTGTGGACGAGTTCTCTAATTTCAACGGTATACTGTGTTGAAGACCAGATAGTTCCTAGATCTTGATGAAGATGTTTCCCTATGTCATAGTGTGGATGAGTACTATAACCTAACCGGTATACTACGTTGAGCACTAGTCAGTTCCTAGATCTTGATGTTTTCCTCCATCAAAGTGTGGACGAGTTCTCTAATTTCAACGGTATACTACATTGAAGACCAGACAGTTCCTAGATCTTGATGAAGATGTTTCCCTATGTCATAGTGTGGACGAGTAGTATCACTTCAACGGTATACTACGTTGAGCATTAGTTAGTTCCTAGATCTTGATGTTTTCCTCCGTCAAAGTGTGGACGAGTTCTCTAATTTCAACGGTATACTACGTTGAAGACCAGACAGTTCCTAGATCTTGATGAAGATGTTTCCCTACGTCATAGTGTGGACAAGTTCTATAACCTCAAAGGTATACTACGTTGAGCACTAGTCAGTTCCTAGATCTTGATGCTTTCCTCCGTCATAGTGTGGACGAGTTTTGTAATCTCAACGGTATACTACGTTGAAGACTAGACAATTCCTAGATCTTGATGAAGATTTTTCCCTACGTCATAGTGTGGACGAGTACTATAACCTCAACGGTATACTACGTTGAACACTAGTCAGTTCCTAGTTCTTGATGCTTTCCTCCGTCATAGTGTGGATGAGTTATGTAATCTCAACGGTATACTACGTTGAAGACCCGACAATTCCTAGATCTTGATGAAGATGTTTCCCCCCAGTTGAATTATGGACATGTTCTTAAAACTCAGTCGAGGCATTCTCTCAGTTGAAGTACAGGCAAGTTCCTAAATCTCAACAAAAGTTAGGCTTCCCCAGCGGAATCTTCTACAACAACAGGTATGCAAGTTCTCGCTAAGAAATATCTTATGCGATTGACACTCCTGCAGATGGCATCTGTAAGCCCATCCTCCTACCAACAATCTCCAAATGGCATCTGTAAGCCCATTCTTGACATCACAATGCTGATACTACACCATGCGAGTGCAAATTTCTGGGCACTCTTGTGTTCAATTATCTTCCACCTTCGGATCAGGAAAGGCTCGAAAGCCAATCTATATCCTCAGGTTTAAGAAAATTGAACAGGGGCAATTGTTGTACCCCAAAATTTTCCCTCCCATATTTCCCAAGACATTTCAAGAATAACTCCCAAGTGGCTCAAAGATAGCTCAAGAGTTGGACAGTCAAATCACCTCCTAAGGCAGTCAATTTAAAATTAGGGTTTTGTGTTGCATCAGGGTCCTCACATCCAAATGACCTCAAATACTCCCCAATGTCCTAATATGTTCCCAAGTTCATCCATGTAAAATTTCAAGCCTTGCAGAGAAAGTTTGGTCAATCAATTGCTCAAGAGGTCCAAAAATCGACTATGCTAGGGCAAAAGTCAACTGTGACCTACAAACAGTCAAACCTCAAGATTTTTTGTCAACATTCTCATTTTGAAAGATAATTCATCATTTGATCAAGGGTTGATCATTATTCATCAAGGATTGCTCAAGATTCATCAAGATTCAAAAAGTTGCTAAATTAGGGTTTTGTAGGAAAAGTCAACTCAACTTTGACCAAGCATAACTTTATCATACTTTATGAGAAATGACCCATACAAAGCTCATTTTGAAGAGTATGCAATTTCCTACAATCCATCTTTACACCCAAAGATCAAGAAATACAGTCACAAAAAGTTACAAATTTGGACATTATAGGTCATTTTTGAAAGTCAACAAAAACACCTTTTTTTCCAAAGCTTATAACTTGAGTATGGAACATCAAAATGCGATCAGCCAAAAGGGTTGGTTAGAGGACATCTCAAGGTTTCTAAAAAGTCCAAGAACACCTCCAGAAGTTCAAAATTGAAGAAGTTATGCATTGTTGAAGTTGGGCATTTTTCCAAAAGTGCCAAAAGACAACTATCCTCAAAACTCCAATTTTTGACAAAAGGGTCCACTTTTTTCCACTTGATTTGATCTTGTCACACCACACACGTGTCCTATCTACAATTTCATGACCAATTATTAATTTTTCTATTTTATTTGATTTTTATTGATTTAATTCATTTTTAATCAATTTAAATCAAAATAAAATCCAAATCTTAATAGCTTGATATCTTTTTGATCATTACAACTTTCAATTATCATGATACACCCAATCAAATTCATGCCAAGCCATATCATGCAAAAAATCTTGGATTTGGAGAGAACTTGAAAGCCTTTAATGGAGGAATCATATCATATCTCAAATCATCAATTCATAAGATTTCAAGCCCAAATTTTTAACCTAACTCATTCCCTTATACATGTACAAGGCAAAGGCATCAAGGACACGACCTGAAAGCTGCAGAAACGGCCAAACCAAAACTGAAAAAAGCTTGGAAAAAGTGGAGATCGAAATCTTGTTTGGAGGTCAATTCAATCCAAAATCTCAACGTGGTGTTCTTGTTTGCAATCCACTGATTCTATAGCAATCAGAACCAAGCCCTCTCATCGCCTGAAACACCCTGTAAGTCATCCTGAACATAGCTCTGAACATGAAATCGTGAATCCATGTTCTTGCATCTTTTTGCCAAAATTTTTGTATAATCATGCTTGCCATTCAATTTCTGAACTTTCTGTATCATTTAATTTTGTTTTCATGAGCTATATCGCCATACCCGAACCTAGGGTTTTGGAGATTTGTATTTGGGCATTCGTTTTACAGGAAAAATCAAGACCAACCATGGGTATAAATGAGCTCAGGGGGAAGAGACGAGTAAGATGGTGATCCCAAAATTCGTTTCTATTGCCTAGAGATTGTTTTAGGATCGATCCATGGATTTTGCTGCGGATCCAAATCCGCAGGAAAAAGTACAGGTTTTGTTGAAGAAGACAAAGACGTGGCTCATCTTCATTGGCCAATTCAAAATTACGCGCTTTTTATTTTTTTAATTCAGGCATAATTGTTTGTTTTACATATAATATTCATTGTTTATTTCATTAACAAAAAGAACAAATAGCTCAGCTGGCAGAGGCGTTAATGCATGATCCAATGGGACATGGGTTCGAATCCCAGGTCCACCAATTTGCTTTGTAATATTTTTCCACAGCTTTTCCAGTACAACTTCAAGCACATGGACTATCATGCTCCTCAAAGATCCAAACGCCAGATGGCCCACAGGCCAAATCTAAAGGCCCAGATTGGAGGTACACCATACACTCAAGTCAACAGGCGCGCGTGGGATTCCAAAAAGTCAAACAAGGCTGGCATAAGTGGGCCTCTGGATTGCTGATTGTCACTCCCTCTCTAGGCCCAAACCCCCTTGAGTATTATTTTCCTTTTCTTTCTTTTATATTTATTTGTTTGTTTTATTATTTATTTTTATTAACCAAATAATTAATTTCCCTCATAAAATCAGAAAACAAAAAATATTATTTTTATTAAATTCATCACTTTTTATTTTTTGTAAATAAATAATAATTTAATTGACTTAGTTTTAATTAGGTATAATTTTAACATTTTTGCAATAAATTAAAATTAATTTAGAATATTAGGTTTTAACAATTTCAACCATTTTATTTTTATTTCCTTAAATATTCAAAAACCCAAAAATATTTTCATTATTTAATTTAATTTAATTATTAATTTAGTTTATTTCTATAAATTCAAAAAAATAACAAAAAAATCTCTTTCGTTCAAAAAAGGGGTCAAAACCCTAAAAAATGCACCGTCTTAATTTTTCACACGCGGTCCATATTTCCAATATTGTAATTGCTTCCGGTATGTAATAACTTTTAATTAGGACTTTAATTATTTATCGCTTTATTTTATTTTCCGCAATTTAAATTTAAAGGGTTTGTTTTTGGCGATGTAAATACCCGACGCCTTGTAATAGTTTAGATTTAATTTCCGCAATTTAATTTTCGCAACTATAAACTGTTAGATGTTTGATAATAGGGAATGCATGACAATATCAAATGTATGAACTTAAAATCAACATAGCTCACCCATGACATGTACAAAGATAAATAACTGAAAAACAATACACTCGCACATGCGCACTCTTAGGGTACACCTCACTTGGTTGCCTTCGAACGTGGTCATTGAGTATAGGAAATTTTAGAGGTCGCTCTCTTGTCAAAAGATCATAAGTTGCCTCGAAACGGTTGCCTCGGATAAAATGATCTAAGACATTAGGGTTACCGCTAAGGCGTCCTAACATTGCTTTAGTGACCACACGTCCCTTAATCGAATTGACCTGAAAACTCCAACGACGGTGCTACCTACTCCTCAACAGTGGGATAGAATTGTCTAAAGGACATTTGTACAAATTAATTCCTTTTTCGAGTAGGTAGATGGTTCTTAAGTACTTGCTCTCTCAAAACAAAACAAAAATTCCGCACTTACACCTTTCAAACAAAAACTTCTTTCAAACCCACAAACACAAAGAAAAGAAAATTTTGAAAACACAATGAGCAAGTACCTAAGAGCCCATAGATAACCACGGATAGAAAGGGTGCTAACACCTTCCCTTTCTATAATCTACCTCCCAAACCCGAGAAACATCTCGAAAAAGGAATTTTTCTGTGCTTTTTTCCTTTCTTTGTTGGATAAAATAAAAGACTGTGGCGACTCTTTCTTACCGCGACATTTTGCAAAAACAAACGCAAAACGCGAACCAGCATTACAAAAACAGTCAGTTCTCATTCCCACCGATCATAAATATGTTATGAATGCGTGGTTTACATGTAATGTTTTACCATTTCTAGGAAGATCTTGATTTTTTTAGTCAAGGATAAAAGTCAACAAGATAGAAATAAATCATCATTAAAGAAAGAGATTGCTCCTATCATGAAATAAACCATGCATATAAGAGGTTTTTTCAAAAGAGTTCATACATAAAAAACTAAAAGATTCCCATCCAAAAAGTCTGGCGGTGAACCTAACAAAAGAAAAAATCAACAATACTGAGAACTGCCATCAAATTCCAAGTGACTGAGAGGACCCAAATCCTAGCCTCGCCTTTTTCGGCCAATTACGCTTTGCGCCTTTCTAACTCTTCAACAGTTCGAGCCAACTGGATACCTCTTCCCTTCAACTGAGGCTCTACTGCAATTTGTTGATCATCTTTCTTCTGGAGTTGAATCTTGAGCTCTCCAACATTATCAGTTAACTTGTCTATATGCACTTGTTGTCTTTGGACTTACATTTCTAAATCCTTCCGCTATCTACATATTTCCTTAGTTTTGGCTTCCTCCTCTCAAAGCTGTTTCTTCAGAGCCTTAACTTCTTATCTGTGCCTCGCTTGCAGCTTATCCTTGGACAACTCTTCACAAGATATGCCTGAGCTTTACCTATAAATTTTGCTTGAAGAGTACAGGAGCTTTCAACTCTTAGTTTTTTCTATTTTTCAAGAAAACCATGTTCTTCCAACAATTTTTCTTTCATCCTGGCTTCGTGAAACATTTTCTTCCTCTCTTGAAAAGCAAAGGAAAGCTCTATACTTCTCTCTTTCTTTTCTGATTGTAGCTTGAGACTCTTAGCTTTGACCTGTTTATAGTACATCATGGGCACAAACTTTGACACATCAGAAATAGGTTGTTGAAGAAATGATTCCTTGGAGAATGATTGGTTAATAGCTGCATCAAGTTGTAGCTGACCGTCGGCTAATGGATAAAAAGTGGCATGCGGATATAAAGGTCTTTCCCTTTTGTAAGGCAACAACATTACTTTTGATCGATTCTTGACCCACTGCACATAAGGATCGAGAGCCAAACATCCTCTCTGACTGAAGAAATCCTTTCCTTTCTTGTGAATATGGCCCCAAGAAATTCTTACTCTTTCTAGAAAGACAAAATTCTCCCCTTTACAAAAGTACACAGTCTCTTCAACCTCTTGGTATGTGGGCCTATAAGTCATAACGTATCCTAGATGACGTCGAGCCAAGATAGGGTTATAATTGATGCAACCTTTTGTCCCTATGAAAGGAACATTGGGAAATTCTTCACAACTTACAATAACTTCTTTTCCACCTCTTATGTTGTGCCAAATATCATCATAAGGAGTAAGAGCCACAATCTTTTGAGACTAAAGGAGTGAATCTTTGGCATCTACAAACGGTCCCCTTGTGGGCATGTGCAACATGAACCATTTATATAACATAGGAATACAGCAAACGACACTTCCTTTCTTTCCGTGTCTGGAGTGAATAACATAATACGTATCAACGAGTATTGTTGGCACTAGATTTTCATTCATAAAAAGTCATATTGCAGGTAAGTCTACAAAATATCCTTGTTGGGCAAAATGACTATGCCATAGGTCATGGCGGCCAACAACATGTTGAACACATCCCAATATTTTTTCTTTTCAAACTGTATCCTTGTTTATCAAAAACTTTAGAGGAAGACCGCACATGCTACTCTTGTCTGTCCAATTACCTTTCACATCACTAAGGTTCAAATAAAGAGCCTTAGTGATAGATTCATAATTAGGGACCTCTGGCACACAAACGAAGGGAATATGACTTATGATCTCAACACTAAGAATGAAAGCATACTCTTCAAGTGTTGGTTCCAATTGATAGTCTTGGAAAGTGAAATAACACAATTGCAGATCATAAAACTGCAAAAGTGACACCACGACCCATTTCTCATACTCAACATCCAGTAATGTCATCACATTCCCATAACTCTCTTTGAAAACCTTCTCATTCAGACCATCCATAAGAGCTCCCACTTCCCTTAATGGGGTTAGAACAAAGATATGGAACCTATAATTGAAGGTATGTCTAGTCAGCTCTTTGTCTACATCTGTGTTGCTATCCATTCTTGATCAAAATGACAACCTCAGAATATCCTGGAAATGATATGCATATGCAAGCTAGCTTTTTTTCATATACTTTTTTTTAAAAGAAACATAAAAATGCTATGATACAAGTTCCATGATATAGGATCAAGGTTTCCACAACACTGGATATTTACTGTGCTATCTCTTAATATGTCGAGAATACCAAGATCAAAGGTCCAGGATATAAGCCATAAGAAACACATAGTCACCAGATCAAAAATCCATAACATAACCAAAGGAACCATAGATTCACCAACAATACCTGTATGATTAATCTCTACCTACTCACGGGTGAAGACTAGGTCAGGGTAAGGTCAAAGTAACTCAGAGTCTTGAGTTCATCTGAAAATACTATCTTTACACCTACGTGATAATGATAGTACTTCACTTGAAACTTGTCTGAGCATTGCACACATGACGGAACTAGTACGATCTACATATAGTAGCCAACATGACTCCACTCTATTTTGATGTGTTCCTAGATATTTACTACTTTGTCCTGGGTACTGGGCCTTTTACCTCAAAGTAACACCCAACCCACCAAGAAAACATAGAAGATCCAACACAATAGCAATAACCAGTATATGGAAAGCGATAAAAATGCAATGCATACACATATATACAGGCAAACATATAAAAATGAACAAGATATAAAGAATAAAGATAAACACCCAATGAAAACAAAACAACATAAGCTAGGACTGACACACTTAGGAAAGGTTCCTTAGTGAAGTCTCCAGCTGAAGCAACCGGGAAAATCATCAAGAGAAATAATAATAAAGTCGCCATTGAATATTTATTTATCCCATAGAAGGGAAAGGAAAATCATCGAAAAAAAACCTGAGAAGGGAGAAATCATGATCTTGCGATTGAGAGATCAGATACGGGAGTCGATATGCAAGGGGAAGGTATTAACACCCCTCACGTCTGTGGTACTCCACGGGATCCACTCTTGTTTTTCTAATCAAAGGGTGTGTTCATATCTAAAGCTTACGAGATAAGGGGAAAATGCATGAATTGATATTGTATATACAAAGAAAAAGGTTTTATTAGTCGTGCCCGCCACAATTGTGAACCTTTAGTGCCTACGTACCACCTTTCATGCAGTAGGGGATTAGGGCACTGGTAGTTCTCCTAGAAAATGTTGGTTGGCTTTTATTTTTTAAGCAAATAGTACTACATTCGAATTCCAACAGTTGACATAGTGCCACCTAAATTTTGCGGAATTACGCACCATTTTGCATGGAGAGGAAAAAATTCTTTCTTTTAGAGAAAAGGTTTTCAAAGAAAATCCCGAAGGCTGCCCCAAGGCAAAAGCTTTGAGTCGGTTGGTATTTTTGGTGGGATGATAAAAAATGGGTCCCACTGGAGGGACACTCGCTAATTCTCCACTTATTTGCAAAAGAGTTTGCAATTTGAATCGTAATAAAGTCCAAAAGTGGAGAAAGAGCAAGATTCAGTCTGGACCAATTTGCTCTACCCCACAAGACTCAACTGCATACGATTCACATATTCCATTATTCAGTGTTTTAGAGTTTTATTAAGAAAATAATTTTTTGTTTTAATGATGCTAAAGGGGAATGAAAAAGTTTAAGAGAGACTAACAATCCTAATGTTATCATGAAATGGTGGTCCTAAGGTTTGGATACAAAAGGGAAGTATCTATCTAAGTGAGCATGCATAGATTACAAACCTAATGGTGAGGATAACTATCATATAGGGAACACGCACTGAGAGCGAAGTCGTGATCTCAATTCTAATTGAGTTACTCATCGATCGACAAATAAATGAAGGAAAACAATAAAGTCCTATAGGGATCATGAAAAGGTGCAAGGAAGTAAACACAAATAAAGATGCTAACAAGCATCAAACATGAGCTATATGTACATAAATCTAAAGAAGATGATCTGAAAGTCCCTTATTCCACTAGAATAGCTCAACCACAAATTGAGTAACAACTCGAAGCATCAATGTTAAGAAACGTGAGCTAAGATATCCTCAAAACAATGACAAGGTGTATGGATGATTACGATCCCTTTCTCCCACTTTATTGACTCAAAATACAAGAAGAGAACAATTCAAAGCATCAACGTATAATGCGAGCTAACAATGACCAAGGGACTTGAAATGTGGGGGCCGATTGTGAGCCCTTTCTTCCACTTTATTAACTCAATTGCAAGCACAAAGTAAAAGGGGAGTAGGAATTTCCTTCTTTGACTAATTTCAACAAATTCCTTCTTTAAGGACTTTAAACAAACAATTTCCCCTTTTGAGGTCTTTTTCACACACAAGAATTTTCCCCCTTTTGAGGTATTTTACACAAACAAGAAAATTGCCCCTTTTTGAGGTCTTTAGCCCAAACAAGAATGTAAATGAACATGTTCACAATTCCTACGGGGTAGGTCTTTCAGACATGCATCTCTTGTCCTACTTCTCATGGCAAGGAAATCAAAAGACAATGTGGAATCAAATAAAATCGGAAAAAGTACCAAACGAACAAAAATTCTGTAACAAAGCGTAACAAAGCACAAGAAACCCGAAGTTCTTCGCGAAAGCTTCATCAATCAGAAAAAGAGTCAGAAATCGAATGCTCGTAATAAGCGTTAAAGCATCATCAATTTGAAAATAAATCACAAGTGGAAGGTGTGTCAAGCATATACGAATATCACACAATAAACCTACATAAAACTCAAATCTCGACAAACAAAAGTGAATCACAAGTCTCAAGTAATAAGAAGTGAGAAAACACTTTAATCGAATAATCAAGTAATTAATCGACTAAATATAGATAGAAAAATGAGGTAAATCGCTCTTTCGAAGTACCTTCGAAAACTTGTACAAAGCCAAAAATTGAGTTAGAAATAACAAGGAAATATAATTGAAGTTAAACATTCACATTACAACTCAAATTGAAATTAACTCATGAAGAAATGAATTCCAAACAAGTAACGGAACCCTAAAACAATAATCCGGGCAGCATCATTACGGTTCATAAAGCGCTCAAAAAGTTGAATTAAAATCAACCAAACTCAACACCAATGGCAAGCATTAATTAAGTTAAAACCAAATGTGCATTTAGCAATGATTAAAATCAAACTTCATGTGTGTTTACCAATTCCGAACAACATTGTATCAACTCATAAAATGCTCAAAATGTCGAATTAAAATCAACCAAACTCAACACCAATACCATGTATTCATCAAATTAAAACCAAATATGAATCAAGCACAATTCAAATCACACTTCATATGCGTTTACCAATTCCAGACAACACCGTATCAACTCATGAAATGCTCGAAATATCAAATTAAAATCAATAAAATTCAACATCAATATCTACCAATCATCAAGTGCAAGCCAAACATGCTTCGAGGAAAAATTGAATCAACATTTACAAGTATTTGCTAATTCCGGGCAGCAATGTTCCATGTACCGGTGTTCATCAAGAATCGATTAGAAATCAACGTTTTCATGCACAAAATTCGAACACCAATACTTGGAACTTCAACCGGAATTCACAAATAAATTGCAAACATTAAACCGATACCAGTACAATAATGCTCAAGCATCGAAACAAAAATTATTTACGTGTCAAAATCAATTAATTACCTCGATATCGAGCATCAACACATGAAAATCCAAAATTATCAATAATTATTTTCTCAAAAATTGATACCAACTTGTCAGCTTCAACAATTTACAACAATTATCGAGTCGATATTCATGAGATCCAAACAATTGAGCAAATAATCATCCAATTCTACAATTATCCATCATCAAACTCATGAGCAATTAATTCCACAATTTAAAATTCAACTCATGCAAAGTCAAATAATCAATTAATTCAAAAATCAATTAAATCAAGTAAGCTCAAGAAATTATTGAAGTCGACGTGAAGAATTGAATTGGACACAAATGTAGGAAGTTCAATCGGAAACAGAGAGGAAGACCGGAAGATGGCTCGGTGCGTATGCAGGAGGATGGACGGTCGGAGGCATAAGGTTGGCCGGTCAGGAGCGGAGCTCGGTTGGTCACGTGGTGGTGGCTTGCCGGAAAGTTAATTAGCAATGCACTCGAAGGTGAGAGCTCTTGAAGACTTGGAGAGAAAGTTCTTGAGAGATTTTTGGTGATTTTTTTGTGTCCCCTTTTCAGTCCTATTTTTTTAATTTTATGTTTAAAAAATGGGTTTTGGAGCCAAATTCCCTACTTTTTCATGTCAAATTTAGCTTGTGCGCATTTTGCATTGAATTTACATGTTCATTTTGCGAAGCGAGTCACAAACTGAGACTTTCGGAACATAATTTGAACCCGACTCTTGAAGAAAAACTGTAGCCAACAAAATTTGTGACATCGTTCCATAAGAATCATCCTAAAATGTTTATAGTTGAGAGAGTTATGAATTTTTCAATATTGAGAAACGGTTGACCGAATCCGCTTTAACATGCGATTTTCAATGTATTTTGCACTTTCTGAGATCTTCTTCACAAAATTGGCTTCCCACCCAAACACATGAAATGGAGAGGATGTCAAGGCGGTTCTAATGGCCAAAGACTCACGGAAAAATAATTTTTCCGACATAAGTTATGAATTTTTGAGCCCAAACTACGAGGTGCTGATTTTCAGTCCAAAATGTCTCAAATCAACTAAAATGCTCGACTTTCTTTGCAATCCAAGGCATGCTGGAACACACTGAGAACTTGGCATAAAAAGGAATTGATTACTCATTGATTAAATAGCTCGAGGAAATATGCAGAGAGCACTTCAATCCTGAAAACCCTGAGTTTATGTTTCACTGCATTGCCTGACGGAACAGTTGTCTATTATAGCTCGACAAAGATAGATGCCTTGATCCTGTAACAATAGAATCGATGATATGTATGCACGAGTATGTTAGAGAAAAATAAGCCAATTAAGGTTAAAATGAAGAGGGCGAATTTTGGGGTAAACGGGTATCACACCACCTTTCCATAAAAACAAAAAAAATATCGATGTTATGACATCATTTCAATAAAAATTCTTTAAGTTTCAAGACAAATGTAAGAGTTGAATTAGAATTTACATTCTCATAAAAAAAATTCTTTGTATATAAAAAAAGTGTTTGACATCAAGGAAGTTTCCATAACGAGCATCAGATGAAGAGAATAATCATCTCGACGAACACGTTGTCTCTAAACCTCTATGGAGCAAGGGAAAAGTATCTCAAAGTCTGATTACCATGTGGGGTAGAGAAGCATTTGAATACTCTATTGAGTAATATTTCAGTCAATATGGGGAAGTCAGGTCAAGACTCAAAGAATCTCTCAAAGTCCCAAGTAATCAGGGGCAATCACCCAAGCGTGGTTTGAACCCTCTCAAATATTGGTTAATCAGAGGCAGTTTCCAAAGTTCATAACTGGGGCAGATTATCTATGATTTCCGCACGTAGACATTTTCTTAATATTTTCAAACATATACAAACACAAAGCATTTCAAAAAAGTGAGCTAACGATTAAGAGCTCGTAGATAACTACGGATGAAAAGGGTGCTAACACCTTCCATTTTCATAACCTATCCCCCTTACTCAGAAAATTCTCAAAGGTCTTTCCTGTTCTTTTCACCCTTTCCTTTATGGATAAAAGAAAAGTCGGTGGCGACTCTTGTTATCCGCAACACTTACGATAAAAGGCAAAACCTAAAATTCAGTTCTCCCACCGTATGACAGAACTGGCGACTCTACTGGGGAAAAAACTAAAAGTGGGATTACCTTAAGAGCTAGATCACCTTTATTGGTTTACTTGTTTGCCTTGTATGCTTTATATTTTGGGATATGCTTGGGTTATTCTTGTAAACATCTGATACACGGATCTGGGGCATTTTAGGTAAGTATAAACAGATCATGGAGAATGTATGGTGTATACTGATACGGTTAAAGTGATGGCTATGTTAGTCTGACACGTTGTTTGGTATCGGTCTCCCTTGAGTTAAGTCAAGGAGAATGCTGGGCTTCCGCGTGGTTTCATAAAGCACTAACTGACTATAGAACCTTAGTTGACACAACTTAACCATTAGAAAGTAGCGAGATATCCGGCTTTTGTATAGAATGAATTTGGTTGATACTCGATGCTACGCTCATTGAAATCAGACCCCCAGAATATTTCGGTCCCAAATCAGATGCTTGTGCTGAAACAATGCCTGAGAGAATGATTGGTGATATGAGACTCCTGGAACCCGATTACTTCTCAATGGAGGAATTCTCTCAATTACTGGGGGTACATGTTCTTGATCAGACACCCTTCACCGGTTTAGAAGAAACTCTGAAACCAGAAGATGTTGCAGCAACCTTACATCTGAAGTGGTCTAACATTGTATCTAATTAGGAAACAAGAAGTGGAGTCAAGGGCTTTCTTGCAAAATTTATGTTATAAAAAGGCTCATCTATTTCTGAATGCTATGAGTTTTCTGGCTTTCGAGGAAATTTTGGCGCTGTTGATCTATGGTTTGGTACTATTTCCTAATCCAGACATACTCATAGAAGTGAATACCGTCAAGATATTTCTCACTCGTAACCCTGTACCTACTTTTCTTGGAGATATTTTGCATTCTCTTCACACTCGTACTATGAGGAAACGAGGGACTCTTATGTGTTGCATACTTTCATACGGTGGGAGAACTGACTTGGTGATGTTTTGCGTTTTATCGCAAATGTTGCAGATAGTAAGAATTGCCACCGACTTTTCTTTTATCCAATAAAGGAAAGGGTGAAAAGAATAGGAAATACCTTTTGACATTTTTTCTTGAGTTCGGGGGGTAGTTTATGAAAAGGTAAGGTATTAGCACCATTTTCATCCGTATTTATCTACGGGCTCTTAGTTGCTTGCTAGATCACTTTTGAAATTTCTTTGTTTGAAATGTGTTTGTGGTGGTTTTTGAAAGTATTTTGAAAATGCCTTTGTTTCGGAAAACTTTGTAATGATTCTTGTCTCTATAAGAATGCATACAAAGTGTTGGTTTTGAAAATAGTTCAAAGAGATGTTTTTTTTTTTAAGATGTTTTGAAAGTGTAAGTGTGAAAATGGTTTTGATTTGTGAGCAAGCAACTACGAGCGTCCTACCTAGTCAAAACGTCTTTATTTTTTTCCTCCTCCTTTAAATGTTGCTATCTTACCATGGATTGGTAAGAAGCCCCATCATTGGATGTGAAGGCACGGGTGTGGGTCAATCGTATAGTCATAGAAGGTAACTTATGAAACATTTTAGCAATTTTTGTAAGGGACTAGATCATTTACCGAAGGCAACATCGAGGGACATCGAGGAACTACGATCTTTTTTATCAAGGGTCTTTGCTAAAACACCCATATTCGAGGGACATGACTATTTTTCAAGGAAACAAACGAGGTTACCCTAGAGGTATACGTGTGCGAAGTGTGGTTGATTGCATGCATTTTCATCTTTGAGATTAGGGTTTTATAACAATTGATTTTATCTTTCCATACACACGTTAATTACTAACAATTTATATTAAAGCGGTAAACTGCGGAAATTAAAATCCTAAGCTATTACAACATTAGGGGAGTTGGGGTACAATTTACAAATGGGGATGAAGTAGAAACTTAAATATTATAACCATATTGAATAATAATGAAGACAATGTAAAAACAGTGTAAAATAAAGGAAAAATTGCATTTTGAATTGTTATGTATTGACACATCCTGCTATGCATCGACACATAACTTTCCGTGCTCTTGTAAAACCAAACTTACTCAGTATGAGTCGATACATAATGGGATGTGTCGACTCATGCACATGTTTGTTTCGATACATACGCGTTTTGTGTCGACTCATGCACCTTTCATCCTTCTATTTTAGGGCTTGGATAACAGTATGAGTCGATGCATATGGCTATGTGTCGACTCATACCCTGTTTTTCACTAGAATGAGTCAACCCATGTGGGTATGTGTCGACTCATGCTGCATTTTTTTTACCTTAAACATTATTTTATTGTCTATAGAGGTCAGTTTACAGCATATGATTAATAAACATAAACAACAAGCAAATGGTTAGCTCAAAGGGGTAATGATTACTACATTTTATCTTAAAAAATAAATCATTAATGATGTATGAAATAATGCAAAGTCAAGAAGACTTACCTTGAGACTGCACTTGGTGTTTTAAGTCCAAATACTTTTCAAGATGTTGTGATAGCTCCAATGAATCTCCAGGAAGTTGTTCTAAACTGTTGAATCACACTAACTCAATCAAGTTGTACAATATTGTTTTTATGTTTATAGGGTGAAGATAATGGCACTACAGAAATTGTTCTTATGTTTGAACAATCTCTATGTGATGAGGTGTTTGGTTTATGGGAGAGTTTGTAAGATGGAATAATGGATTGAGGTTCTGTTTTGAATGAAAGTAGAGCTGGTTTTTTTGAATGATCAAAGGTTACAAAGAATGTTTTTTTTTATGTTCAAAAACTCTCTATTATCTCTCTAAAAGCCAGCTCCTGTGTGTTGTGAAAATAGTCTATTTATAGGTGAGTTTTGTTGGGATTTTGGGAGGGAAACAAATAACAATTTGAACTGTTTGGGCATGTTGTCTTCATAGCTTTTTTGATGAAGCTCTTATGTGCTAATTTGGTGCAAATATGGGGCTGAGATAATGTAGGCTTGGACTGGGTTGGTAGTAGCATAGCAGAGCTATTTTTTGCAGCAGTTTTGGAGTGTTGTGGCAGCTTGGTGCAAGGTTGTTTTATAGCAGTATAGCAGACTGTCTTTTGACATGGTCTTGGGCAGTTATGTGGGCAATACAGCAGGCTTGGACAACATTGTTTGTAGCATGATACAAAATCTAGTTTGTGGACCAATTTATACAAATTGTAACAAAGACAAAGCATGTTTTTGGGCAACATAGTGGCAAGGTTTGAGTCAAAGGGAAAGAGTTCAAACAAGACCAAACTTAAGATTTGTAATCTTGAAAAAATGCCACTTTGTAATAACTTAAATTATTTGTAACATCTTGAATTATTTGTAACATCTTAAATTATTTTGAATTATAGTGAAAAGATGTCATGAAGAAATGAAATTAACAAGTATAAAAAATACTTAGAAAAATTTCCAAGTCTTGCAAAGTTGGATTTTCGACTCTCTTGATTTATGATGATCAAATTTCATATTTTGGATGTCTTGATGAAATGTGATTTTTGGGACTCAATTTTGGTAAAAAATGCAAAGTTTGACTTTTTAGTGTACAATTGACTATTTCTAACGGTTGACCGAATTTCGTTTATCAATCCAACGATCTTAGGAGATGAATTGAAATATGCGATTAGGTCAAAATGATGCGCTCGGATCCTTGATATTATGCTTCTAACCAATAATTCAGGTATTAGGTCAAAAATCAGAGTTCGGTCATTTCCAGTCAAAACCCTAATTTTGCCCATTTTGCCCTTTTGATAATTTGAATGATTTTCTTGGAAAATAATGATCCAAGACTTGAAGCTTGAAAGAAGTAATCCTGAGGGTCCATAATGATCCATGAAATTCATTTGAAATATTATAAATCTAACTCCCTTTGTACAAACTCAAACCCTAATTTGAGGCATCAGTGTTGAGGAGATTGTTTAACCTAGTCGATACTTGCGTAAACTTGAGTCATTGAAGATCTTTGTAGGAAATATCTTGGGAAATGCGAGGGAAAATTTTCGGGTACAACAGCCTCCCCTGTTCAATCATTTAAACCTGAAGAGTTAGATTGACGGGTCCGTCATTCACGACTTGAAGGTGGAAGAAGATTGAACACTAGAGTGCCCAGAAATTTGCACTCGATGGTAGGTTGGTTGATTGCGCCGAGAATGGGCTTGTAGATGCCATTTGGAAAGTGACGGTATATTGTCAGAGATGGGATTATAGATGCCATCCAGAAGTGATGTGGAGTCATCAGAGATGGGCTTATAGATGCCATCGAAAGGATTGTTGATAGAGATTGGAAGAAGTATCAGGGTACATATTTGGTCTATTTAATCTGAATGATATGCTGGAATAGACCTGAGTTAAGCCGTTCCCGGAAATGTATTAAAAGGAACCCGTGTAAAGCTACATTTCAGGATGAGAAGGAATTCGTGTAATATTGCTTTGTCCGGTCGAGTAGATAGTTGCTTTGTATTGTTTCAGGAACTGATCTTTATCTTACCAACAAGAAAGAAAGGTAGTTTCCCCGTCTTGTTTTGGGAGTTAATCTTCAATTTTCTCATGTAGATAGTTTTATTGTCTTGTTTTCAGGTATTAATCTATAATCATTTGTTCACAGATAGTTGTCTTGTCTTATTTCAGGTATTAATTTGGAACATGCTTTTTGTTGGTCATAGAGATAGTTGCCCTGGCTTTATTTAGGAATTAATCTCTAACCTTAGAGAAAGAAAGATATTTTCTCCATCTTGTTTCGGGAGTTAATCTTTAATCTACTCATGTAGATAGTTGTCCTGTTTTGTTTCAGGTATTAATCTACAATTAGTTGTTCACATATAGTTATCATGTCTTGTTTCATATATTAATCTGTAACCTGCTTTTTATTGGTCGTAGAGATAGTTGCCCTAGCTTGTTTCAGGAATTAATCTCTGACCTTAGAGAAAGAAAGATAGTTTCCCCGTCTTGTTTCAGGAGTTAATCTTTAATCTGCTTATGTAGATAGTTGTCCTGTCTTGTTTCAAGTATTAATCTACAATCAGTTGTTCACAGATGGTTGTCCTATCTTGTTTTAGCAATCAATCTGGAACTTGTTGAAAATTAATGATGATATTTGTTTGTTGATCTTTCCTGAAAAGGTAAAGAACTTGTTGTATGCAATGTCATGATGCATGAAATATATTGTGTAATGATGTTCTTAAAATAAATAAGATTGTGCTATATGTATTTTGTATGCATATTCTATGATGTTTGTAAAGTAATGTATGAATGCAATATATGAACTGATCAGTTTTTCATCGTTGAATTGAGGGATAACAAATCCATGACTGCTGTTGGGGATGAAGAATGTGATTCTTCATTATTTGTTGAAGTTGAACTGCTAGGAGATGGACTTCTGCGGCTAGAGAAATAAACTCTACTGGGGAAAGAAAACATGTTAAACTGCTTGGGGATTCTTATGAAGCCCTGTTGGGGAACCCAAGAAGTTTATGAACTATGTTTTAGAATTCTTCAAGAGGATGGGGAGATGATTAGAGACTCCTGCTCTGAGGGGATATCAGAATCTCTAACATCAATAGGTTGTATGCTAAAGATATGGCAGTAACTTCCCATGAGGATGTCTCTGTCTCTGTATCTATTGTGGGATGTATCTGTGGGGATTTGCAGATGGCTTTTTAGATATTGTCCCATTTCTTAAAGCCATTAATAACTGTCTTTCTATTTTTTATGCGTGTATTTGTAAACGGTGATTATATTCAAAAGCTTAAGTTAAAAACAATCATTGGACGTTTTTGCAAAACAAAATGGAAAAATAAAAACAAATAGTTTATGTAATTTTAAAGAGATAGCTTTTGTATTAATCTGAAGAATTCTGCCTATACCAGGCGTTTTTGTACAAGGAGACAGACATCCTAAAAAGAGGATGTCATCGTAAGAATGAAAACTATTCAAAACAGTATACAAAGAAAAAAAATATGTGAAATGATCCCATTGGGTTCCCACTCTGCTATTTCCTTTATATCTTTGAGTGTCTCATCACTTTGCTACTTGACCGAATCTGACTGGATTGATTAGTACCATTTGAATTTCACATTTGATATTGAAGTCTTCCTGTGAGGTGATCCAACGAGACATAGTTGTACGCTTTTAATCCCTAACTTTTTCCTCGACCGACCTTTCGGTTTTTCAGTCCACCGGGATGCCCTTTTTTTGCTTAAGCCGCCTTTTCAGTTTTTTGACTTGTCGGGCGTACAGATTTATATATATATATATATATATATATATATATATATATATATATATATATATATATATATATATATATATATATCCATAACTTTTGCCCGAACCCTTTTGGTTTTCCGGGATGCCCTTGTTTTTTCCTAGGGCATTCAACCTAGCGGGTCTCTGTTTATGCATAGTATCTTTTAATTAAGTCCATGTTTACATGATGCATAAGGTCGTCACTGTCCATAGTGGTTAATATCATTGCTCCACCAGAAAATATGTTCTTGATCACAAATGATCCTTCATAGGTGGGAGTCCATTTGCCTCTGGAATCACCTTGTGGCGGGATAATACGCTTGATTACTAGGTAACTAACTTTATATTCCTAACGCCTGACGTTCTTGTTAAAAGCTTTAATCATATGTTTCTGGTACATCTTCCATGACAAATATCTGCTAGCCTTTTCTCGTCAATCAGGTTCAATTGGTCAAGTCGAGTCTAAACCCATTTTTCTTCATTCAAACCCGCAAACTTCATGATTCTCAAGGAAGGGATCTGGACTTCAATGGGTAGGACAACTTCCATATTGTATACTAGGAAGAAAGGAGTTACCCATGTTGACGTCCGTACTGAGGTATGGTAACCATAAAGAGTGAATGGTAACATCTGGTTCCAGTCCTTGTATGTCACTGTCATCTTCCGTATGATATTCTTGATGTTTTTTTAGCGGCCTCTACAACACCGTTCATCTTCGGCTGGTAAGGATAAGAGTTATGATGCTAAATCTTGAATTGTGTGAAGAGCTCGGTGATCATAGTATTATTGAGATTGATACCATTATTTGTGATGATTCTTTCTAGAATACCATACTGACAAATAAGGTTATGTCTGATGAACCGGGCCACGATGTTATTGGTAACAGAAGCAAATGTGGCTTCCTCGACCCACTTTGTGAAGTAATCAATGGAAACCAGGATGAAAATGTCGGCATTAGAAGCATTAGGTCTAATCTCTCCAATCATATCAATGCCCCACATTGCGAAAGGCCAGGGAGCAGTCAAGAAGTTCAAGGGGACCGGAGGCACATGTACTCTATCAGCATAGATTTGGCACTTGTGACAAGTTCGGGAATATTGATAACAGTCTGCTTCCATCGTGGACCAGTAGTACCCTGCCCTCACAATCTTTTTAGCCATTGTGTGCCCACTAGAATGGGTGCCAAAGGTACCTTCGTGCATATCTTCCATAATCTTCTCTGCTTCACTCTTGTCTACACACCGAAGCAAAGTAGAATCGTGGTTGCGCTTGTAGAGGATTTCTTTACTGAGAAAAACTTGGTAGAGAACCTTCTTAGGAACTTCTTATCATTAACGGAAGCTCCCTCGGGATACTCTTGGGCTTTGAGGTATCTTTTAACTTCGTGGAACCAAGGTTTTTCCACTACTTCTTCAGTATTAACCTCATAACAGTATGCTGGTTCGTCCAATATCTCAATAGTGATCTGAGGAGCTTCATTATCCCATCAGACTTTAAACATGGATGACATAGTAGCTAGTGTGTCCGCTAATTGATTTTCTTCTCGTGGAAAATGCTCAAAGGTAACTTCTTCAAAGTGTGGAATCAATGTCAACACATGCTCTCAGTAAGGGATGAGATTAGGATGCTTCATGTCCCATTCTTCTATGATTTGACTGATTACCAAGGACAATTCTCCAAATACACTTAATAATTTGATTCTCAAGTCGATAGCAGCTTTGAGACCCATAATGCATGCTTCATATTCATCCATATTGTTGGTATAGTTGAAACATAGCCTGGCAGCGAAAGGAGTATGATATCCTTCGGGAGATATGATCACAACACTGATTCCATTGCCAAGTGCGTTGGAAGCTCCGTTAAAAAACATAGTCCATCGGGAACCTTTTTCAGGTCCTTTATCCAGTCCAGGTTCTTCACAATTAGTTATTAACACGATGTTCTCGTCCAGGAACTCGAAATTCATGGATTGATAGTCATCCACATCCTCATGAGGAAAATGATCAGCTAGTACACTTCCTTTTATTACTTTTGGGGTAGTGTATTGAATGTCATATTCGATTAGGACCATTTGACATCTTGCTATTCTTCTAAAGAGAGCGAGCTTCTCGAATATGTATTTGATAGGATCTATTTTAGGTATCAATAAAGTGGTGTGGGTCAACATATACTGTCTTAGTCGGCGAGCAGCCCATGCCAAAGCGCAGCAAGTTTTCTCGAGCAGTGAGTATCTTTCTTCACAGTCGGTAAAATTTTTGCTAAGGTAGTATATTGCATGCTCTTTTCGACCAGACTCGTCATGCTTCCCCAACACACACCCCATCGAATTTTCTAATACTGTTAAGTACATGATCAGAGGTCTTCCTTCAACCGGCGACATCAAAATTGGAGGTTCTTGAAGATAATCTTTGATTCTGTCAAAGGCAGTCTGGAATTCGTCATTCCACTTCACTACTTGATCTTTCTTTAGTAATTTGACGATTGGATCACAAGTAGCGGTTAGGTGGGAAATGAATCTGGCAATGTAATTTAGACGTCCCAAGAATTCCCTAACGTCCTTTTTGGTGCGGGGAGTTGGAATGTCTTGAATAGCTTTAACCTTCGCAGGATCTACTTCGATACCTTTGCTGCTGACAACGAAACCTAGGAGTTTACCACATCTTACTCCAAAGGTGCACTTGTTCGGATTCAGTCTTAACTTGTACTTCCTCAA
Source organism: Vicia faba (assembly GCA_948472305.1). Classification (NCBI taxonomy): domain Eukaryota; kingdom Viridiplantae; phylum Streptophyta; class Magnoliopsida; order Fabales; family Fabaceae; genus Vicia; species Vicia faba. The sequence goes on along the minus strand of OX451740.1, from coordinate 829,036,851 downwards.
TCTTTCAAATAGTTTCTGCAAGTGATCCAAGTTCTCTTCTTCAGTCAATGTAAGATTTGTCTATCATATCATCAACGTGGACCTATATCTCGTGATGGATCATATCGTGAAACAAGGCTACCATATCATGCTGATAGGTTTCCCTAGCATTCTTCAACCCAAATGGAATAACTTTGTAGCAAAAGGTGCTCCACTACGTGACGAAAGTTTTTTCTCCATATCTTCAGGTGTCATTTTAATCTGATTATACCCGGAGAAACTGTCCATGAAGGAGAATATCTTATGTTGTGCAGTGTTGTCAACCAGAACATTGATATGGGGAAGCAGAAAGTCATCCTTGGGGCTCGCCCTATTGAAATCCATGTAATCCACACACATACGCATCATGCCATCCTTTGTGGATATCGGTACCACTTTTGCAACCCATTATGGATAAGAAGTAACAACTAAGAACCTGGCGTTAAATGGTTTCATAACTTCAACCTTGATCTTTTCTAACATATCATTCCACATACGACAAACCTTTTGCTTCACTGGAGGACAGTCTTCTTTCGCTGGTAGACGATGAACCACAATATTAGTGCCCAGCCCTGAAATGTCTTCGTATGACCAGGCAAAGATCTCAATGTAGTCATGTAACATCTGGATTAACTACTTTTTAACACTATGCTCCAAGTTGGAACCTATCTTGACTTCCTTTTTATCCTCTTTAGTACCCAAGTTTACCGTCTTGACTAGCTCTTCATGAGGTTGTATTGCTCTTTCCTCCTGTTGTAACAGTCTAGCAAGTTCTCCTAGAACTTCACAATCTTCCTCACCTTCGTCCTCAGCTTGGAAGATCATATTTTTAAAGTCATAACTGGAAATAGAAGAACCGTTATCAATGGGATCCAGAGTGGATGTAGATCTGCAGTTTGATATGTGGGTGTGTGTAAGAGAGCATAACTATTTTGATAAAGTAAAAGCAGAAAAGAAAGACAGAGAGCAAAAAATTTGTATGCAAAACGTCTAATTATTTATTTATGATATATGAATGTGAAATGATAACCCTCACAAATAAAGCATTGTGCATCAGATAAGACACAAGGCTTTAAAGTTTAAATTGTTAAAATATTACATATCCCAAAAAAATAAGAAGACAATTACTCCTGGATGAAAGTAATGGGAACAAAGTCTCTAGCAGTCCAATTATTGAGTCCATCGTTGGTAGCAGGGAAGATCCAATCTTCCAGGTTACAATCACTATCAGCGTCTTCTACAACATTGACTTCATGGTTGCTGATGTGTAGTGGTGGTCCTCCGGTGCGAGCACGACGAATGGATTTTTGAGCTCCTGAAGTGAAACCCAAACCAAACTTGTCAGACTTATAGGGGATGTCGAGTAGTTGGCCACAAATAGTGCACCTTCCTTCTTCAATTACAACCCTAGCATCTTTTAGAGAATCCATCTTCAGTGGAGGTCTGGTAATCTCTGGAACAGCGGTGGCAACTTTGGTAACATCACATGTCTGATGAACCTCTCCAAAATTCTGGCATGGGGTCTCAATGAAATCGTCGTCCATCTCGACATATCGAAAAGAGTTCAAATGGCTCACCATATACTATTCTTTGCCATGGACTATAAAAATATTTCCATTAGCCAAATACTTTAACATCTGATGCAAGGTGGAAGTGATAGCATCAGCCCCATGAATCCAAGGGTGTCCCAACAAACAAGAGTAAGATGGGCGAATGTCCATCACATAGAAAGTGGAGCCAAAAGATTGGGAACCAACTTTAATATGAATGTCCACCTCCCCGTGCGCCATTATATTGGAACCATCAAAATCCATTACCACAATATTATTGGGCTTCAAAGTCAGTCCTTTTCATAGTCCAATCTGTCTAAAGCACCCTTGGGTAGAACATTTAGCGACGAACCCGTATCAACTAGAACATGAGCTAGGGTAGTGCCCCTGCACTCAATAGAGACATGAAGGGCATCATTATGCTTTCTTCCTTTATATGCCAAATCAGCATCGGAGAAACCAAGTCCATTGTCAACAGTCAGACTAGTAACACAGTTCTCAAATTAATCGGCAGAAGTCTCTTGTGGAACATGAGCCGACTTCAGAACTTTACCAAAGCCTTAGCATGGGATTCAGAGCATAATAACAAGGCCATCATTGAAATTTTTTAGGGTGTCTTCCCCAATTGTTCCACAAAATTATAGTCACTCTTCCGTATGATTTTCAAATTTTCTTCCATTTCTCGTTTGGAGGCTTCAGGAATGGCTTCTTTGGGTTCCTCTGTCCAGACAGGCTCAACCAATACTTCTTTTCCCCGAGTCTCAGCTGACTCAGTAGCAAGAATAATAACAGGAGTATTAGCAAGAATAACTGAAGGAGTGGCAACATTCTTTGGAGAGATTTCAGGAGAAAATCCTTCCGCTTCTGGTAATTTTACTGGTCCCAACATTGTTGTCAATGTTAGGATCAGTATCTTCAGTAACTTCATTCTTAATGGCCAGGAGGTCCTGCTTGACGCCATGATAATAAACGCCAACTCCATAATTCCAAGGAACAACTTTGTCGGGGGAATATGGTATAGGCCCTGGAAAGGTGATAATTAAAGGACCAACCTTAGGAGTGGATGTAATCCTGACAGGTCTTTTGGAGGAGACCCTGGGAGGATTGTAGGAAATGGTAATAATTGACACATCTTCACATCTTGCATCTTCACATAGACCTTTCATAGAGGGGGTCTTCTCAAATAGAATTTACTTATTTTCATCAGGCGTTGGACACCTATCTTCAACAATAAACAACCATTGGGAAGAAACGCACACAGGTGGCAACCTTCACCACAGACAAGAAATAAAACAGCTTGTAAGAGATTCTTCTTAATAGTTGCCAGAGGGGTAGTCAAATCATCCACAGAAGAAAAAAAGAGAACATCATCAACAACATTGATACCCTGGCCATGCTTGGGCATTGGTGCAATTATCACATTGGGAATTTCATGAGGGTCGAATTCAATCTCCTTGTCCTCAATAAGATCCTGAACTTTATTCTTCAGAGCCCAAAAATCATTTGTAGCATGCCCTATATTGTTGGAGTGGTATGCACACCGAGCTTTTGGATTATAACGGGGAGATATAGTATTTGGATTTTGAGGAGGCTCTCTCAGAGTGGCCAAGCTAGCCTTCATTATATGTTACAATACATGAGATAAGGGCATGTTGAGTCTGGTGAATTGTCTTCTAGGCGCATCCTGCCTACGCTGATTATTTTGTCATTGAGTCGATATAGGGTTGGAGATCATTACAACTCCTACCATTGGACGGTGTTCAGCTTTACCCTGATTTCTTTGGCCATAGGCAGCACTAACTTCCTTCTCCCCACTGAATGTTTTCTTTACAGCACTCGAAGATGCAATCCCTTTAATTTTGCAACTTCTGATGCCAACTTCTACTCTCTCACCAGTCAATATTAGCTCAGTGAACCCAACTGAAGAGCTTCCGATCAGATGGTTGAAAAATGGGCCTGACAAAGTACCCAAGAACATATCTACCAACTCTGTATCAGACAGAGGAGGCTAGAAGCTTCCTGTAAGATCTCTCCACTCATGGGAATAATCTTTGAAGCCCTCACTGGAACCATAGACATGCTTTGAAGTTGTGTACATATTGGAGTGAGGTCAGCAATGTATCGGTACTGCCTATAGAAAGAAGAAGCCAGGTCCTGCCAATTGCGGATGTTGGTTCCCTCCAACTGATAGAACCATTCCAATTGAGTCCCCGATAAACTATCCTGGAATAAATGCACCCACAAATTCCTATCAGTGGTGTGAGGTTGGATCTTCCTGACATAAGATCTCACATGCAGCTTAGGACATGAAACCCCGTCATATTTAGCAAATGCGGGAACCTTGAACTTATGTGGATTGACCACTCTAGAAACCAGCCCTAATTCTTCAAAATCCAAACCAGGTACCCTCTAAATTTCCATGGCGTTCAGACGATCCTCTAGCTGTTTGTATTTGTCATCAGCAGGAGGATAATGCTCTTCAGCATAATCAACCTCTTCTTCATCAGACCCTGGACTGTGGTCTTCTTCTTTTGTATTCTCTTCCTGATTGTCCCTCTCATTTAACAGAGTTGTGAGTTCTAGAGCTCGCTTTGCCGGTCCTCTGAATATCCTTCCCATATTCAGGACACCCACTGGTTTCTTCGTCTCCTTCTTCTTGTCTTTGAGAATCAGAGCCTTCAGGTTTTCTAGTCCTTTAGTCAAAGGAAGGAACATATGCTGGAATTGAGCATTTTGGGCTTGAAGTTCCTTAATATTATGTTCGAGAGCCATTTATTTTTTCTTGAGACAAACAGCGAAAAGATAAGAAATCGACCCTGAAACATGTTTATGTGATGATATGCATGATATGCTTATGCAATGTTTCCAAGACCTTATAGGATTTAAACTCTTTTAAACCAAAACAGAAAGAAAAACTCTTTATTAGTAAGTTTTAAGGAAACAAAAGTTACAAGGAAACAAAAGTTTACATAGAAATAAACATTAGAAGAGATGTCTAAAATTTCTAAGTCTCCCATGGACGCTTCCTTTTGGTGCTGATGTAGGCATTAAGAACTCGCTCTTCGTGAAGCTGCTTCGGCAGTTGCAACACTTTCTTCTCACTGGCATAAAATTAGGTCTCGAAGGTGTCTCGTTCTTCCTTGAGTTGGATCCAAGACCTTTGCAATTCCTCTAAGTTTGTTGGCATATCAGGATGAAGAATGATGCGAGACCCGTCCCCTTGAATAATAAGCTCTAAAAGCACTGGTAAGATAGCAGCATATGGCATCATAAGACTTTGAGCATGAGCTCGCACCCATTTGAGGTAAGGCTCCAAAGGGATGGAATTCTTGTGCCCTAAAGTCTTACTATCAGTCTTCTTAACCATGCCCCAAGCGCGAATGAACCTCTAACGATAACCTTGCAGATCATTTGAATAGTCGAACACAATACCCTGGACGAGCATACACAAGGACCATCCCTCCGGGCGTAACCAAACTGACGTAGGGCTAAAGAAGGGTTGCAGGTGATTCCTCCTCTAATGCCAAGGAGTGTCACATTGGGAAATTCTCCACGGCGGTCAATAAAAGAGATGTCTTTTTAAGAGCAAGAACACCAATAGATATTAGACTGAGAAAGAGACATTAACCTTTGGTTCCACCTTAAGCCTAACTCATTCTTCATTACTGACCGAGGAAGGTGCGAAATAAACCACCTATAGAGCAGAGGCATACAACACATAAGAGTTCCTCGCTTCTTCATAGTACGAGTATGGAGTGAATGGAGAATATCCCTGAGCAATGTAGGCACTAGATTATGAGTAAGGAAAATGTTTGATGGCATTGACGTCTATAAGTTAGTCTGAATTAGGGAACAAAATCAACCCATAGATCAAGAGAGCCAAGGTATCTTCAAAAGCATGGTAACTCATGGCGTCAAGGAATACCTGAGCTTTCTCCATCAGAAACATTGCAAGAAGACCTTTAACTCCACTTCTTCCTTCCCAATTGGATTCAATGTCAGATGGCTTCAAATGCAAGGCTATGGCAACATTTTCAGCTGTTGGATCTTGCTCTAAAACGGTAAAGGGTATCTGCTCCAATATAGGCAAACCAAGTATCTTGTAGAATTCTTCCAGTGTGGGCACCAACTGATAGTCTGGAAATGTGAATCAATGGTGCTTAGGATTAAAGAACTAGAATAGGACGCTTATTAAACCTTCGTAAAAACCGGTAGTAATCAAACTGAGCAAGTGACCATATCCCTTGTTGAATGATGAGATTTTAGGAACCTTTACGACTAACTCTTTAAGCTTGGGAGGAATTTCTACAAAGTTGATCCGGATGGTTTTTCTACGAGATGAATCCATAACCTACAAAATAGAGAAGAGATAAATCTACAGGTCCTTGAAACGGTTAGTGCAAATGATATGTTATGATGTTCATGATTTTATGATTATTCTTAAATCAAAGATAACAAACACAAACAAGTCACGCCAAGACCTTAGGTTTAAAGGCTTGCATGGGGTTTTTAAAGGTAAGTACCCTCTTGAAGTTTCAGTTGGCTCAACCTGTCCTAGTAATAGTAACCGGGTTCTAAGGAGTCTCATATCACTGACCTTTCTTTTAGGCATTGTTTTAGCTCAAGCACCGAAGTATTATAGAAAAAACATCCCAAAAGTCCGATATCAATGAGTGTAGCATTGAGTATCAATAAATCTTCGGTCAGAACCAAAGCAGGTCATCTAACTACTTTCTAATGGTGTAGGATGAGTCAATTAAAGGTTCTAAATGTCAGTTAGAGCTTAATGACACTATAAGGAAGCCTAATTTTATCCTTGACTGACTCAAGGAACATTAGTACAAGCCAAAGTATCACTCTAACGTAGCTATCACTTCGTCCATATCGGTCTACGCCGTACATCCTCCATGATTTATTGCTACTTACCTAAAAAGGTACCCCAGATCTGGGTATAGGATCTTTAACAATAACCCAAGAAACCCTTTAAAAAATAAAGCATAAAAAACATACAATGAAAGTAATTTAAAATGATCTAACTCTAAGGTAACCCCGCTTTTTATATAAGTCCCCAGCAGAGTCGCCAGTTCTGTCATACGGTGGGAGAACTGACTCGGTGATGTTTTTCATTTTATCGTAAATGTTACAGATAGCAAGAGACGCCACCGACTTTTCTTTTATCCAATAAAGGAAAGGGTGAAAAGAATAGGAATGACCTTTTGAGATATTTTCTTGAGTTCGGGGAATAGGTTATGAAAAGGGAAGGTGTTAGCACCCTTTTCATCTGTAGTTATCTACAGGCTCTTAGTTGCTTGCTAGATCACTTTTGAAATTGCTTTGTTTGAAATGTGTTTGTGGTGGTTTTTGAAAGTATTTTGAAAACGCCTTTGTTTCGACAAACTTTGTAATGATTCTTGTCTATATAAGAATGCATACAAAGTGTTGGTTTTGAAAATAGTTCAAAGAGATGTTTGTTTTTGAAGATGTTTTGAAAGTGTAAGTGTGAAAATGGTTTTGATTTGTGAGCAAGCAACTACAAGCGTCCTACATACTCAAAAGGTCTATGTTCTTTTCCTCCTCCTTTAAATGTTGGTATCTTTCTATGGATTGGTAAGAAGCCCCATCATTGGATGTGAAGAGATGGGCATGGGTCAATCGTATAGTCATAAAAGCAAACTTATGAAACATTTTAGCAATTTTTGTAAGGGACTAGATCGTTTAACGAAGGCAACATCGAGGGACTGCCGTCTTTTTTATCGAGGGTCTTTGCTAAAACGCCCATATTCGAGGAATATGACTATTTTCTGAGGCAACAAGCGAGGTTATCCTAGAGGTGCACGTGTGAGATGTATGTTTGATTGCATGTCTTTCCATACACACCCTAATTACTAACAATTTATATTAAAGTTGTAAATTGTGGAAATTAAAATCCTAAGCTATTACATCATTAGGGGAGTGGGGGTAAAATTTACAAATGGGGATGAAGTAGAAACTTAAGTATTACAACCATATCGAATAATAATGAAGCCAATGTAAAAACAGTGTAAAATAAAGGAAAAATTTCATTTTGAACTGTTATGTGTCGACACATGCTGCTATGCATCGACACATAACTTTCTTTGCTCTTGTAAAACCAAACCAACTCAGTATGAGTCGATGCATAATGGGATGAGTCGACTCATGCACATGTTTGTGTCGACACATACACATTTTATGTCGACTCATGCACCTTTCATCTTTCTATTTTGGGGCCTGGATAACAGTATGAGTCGATGTATAAGGCTATGTGTCGACTCATACCCTATTTTTTCACTAGAATGAGTCGACCCATATGGGTATGTGTCGACTCATGCTACAGTTTTTTGCCTTAAACATTGTTTTATTATCTATACAGGTCAGTTTACAGCATATGATTGATAAACATAAACAGCAAGCAAATGGTTCGCTCCAAGGGGTAATGATTACTACATTTTATCTTAAAAAATAAATCCTTAATGATGTATGAAAAAATGAAAAGTCAAGAAGACTAACCTTGAGATTGCACTTGGTGTTTTAAGGATGAATACTTTTTATGATATTGTGATGGCTTCAATGAATCTCCATGAAGCTGTTCCAAACTGTTGAATCATACTAACTCAGTCAAGTTGTCCAATACTGTTTTTATGTTTGGAGGGTGAAGATAATGGAACTATAGAAACTGTTCTTGTGTTTGAACAATCTCTTTGTGATGAGGTGTTTGGCTTATGGGAGAGTTTGTAAGATGGAATAATGGATTGAGGTTCTGTTTTGAATGAAAGTAGAGCTGGGTTTTTTTAATGATCAAAGGTTACAAAGAATGTTGTTTTTTTTTCTTTCAAAAACTCTCTATTCTCTTTCTAAAATCCAGCCTCCTACGAGTTGTGAAAATAGTCTATTTATAGATGAGTTTTGCTGGGATTTTGGGAGGGAAACAAATAACAATTTGAACTGTTTGGGTATGCTGTTTTCATAGCTTTTTTGATGCAGATCTTACGTGCTAATTTGGTGCAAATATGGGGCTAAGATAATGCAGGCTTAGATTGGGTTGTAGTAGCATAGCAGGGCTGTTTTTTGCAACAATTTTGGAGTGTTGTGGCAGCTTGGTGCAGGGCTATTTTATAGCAGTATAGCAGACTGTCTTTTGACATGGTTTTGGAGTATTATGTGGGTAATACAGCAGGCTTGGACATCGTTGTTTGTAGCATGATATAAAATCTGGTTTGTGGACTAATTTATGTAGATTGTAACAAAGACAAAGCATGTTTGTAGGCAACATAGTGGCAAGGTGTAAGTCAAAGGGAAAGATTTCAAATAAGACATAACTTAGGATTTGTAATCTTGCAAAGATTCCACTTCGTAATAACTTGAATTATTTGTAACATCTTGAATTATTTTGAATTGTAGCGAAAAGATGTCATGAAGCAATGAAATTAACAAGTATGGAAAATACTTAGAAAAATTTTCAAGTCTTGCAAAGTTGGATTTTCGACTCTCTTGATTTTTGATGATCAAATTTCATATTTTGGATGTTTTGATGAAATGTGATATTTGGGGTACAACACATACCTTTACTATCCAGGTGGTTTATTTCACACCTTTCCCGATCAGTGATGAAGAATGAACAAGGTTTGAGGTGGTCTCAAAGGATGATGTCGCTCTCTCATTCAGATATCTATTGGTGCTCCCGGTCTCAAGAGGATATTATTATCATTGACCATTGTGGTGAATTCCCCAATTTTTCACTCCTTGGCATTAGGGGAAGTATTACCTACAACCTTTCTCTAGCTTTACGTCAATTTGGTTATGCTCGAAGAGACGGTCTTCATGACATGCTTATCGAGGGTATTGTGTTTGATCACAAAAATAATTCTCAAGGTTATCGTCAAGGATTTATACATGCTTGGGGCATGGTGAATAAGATCGATAGAAAGACTTTAGGATAAAAGAATTCCATCCCTTTGGATCCCTACATCATATGGGCATTATCTCGTTCTCAAAACCTTATAATTCCATATCGTGTTGTCTTACAAGTAAATATGGAGCTTGTTGCCGAGGGGGATATTTCTTATACCATTCTTCATCCATATATGCCTACTGACCCTGAAGAGCTACAGAAGTCTTAGATTCAACTGAAAGAAGGAAGGGACACCTTTGAGGCTCAATTCTATGCAAGTGAGAAGAAAGTGTTAGAGCTCACAAAGAAACTTCATGAAGAGCGGAGTCTTAATGTATACATCAATACAAAGAGGAAGCGTACGTGGGAGACTTGAGTCTCAGGTTTTAGGAGTTTATATTGTTGTCTCTTTGAGACCCTTTTGTTTTCATTGTAAGCCTAAAAGGAAATTATAATTTGAGCTTACTAATAAAAATCTTTGTTTATGTTTCCTTTTGATTAACAGATTTAAATCTCACAAGGTACTTGAAAACATTACATCCACATATCATACATAGCATTACATGATAGGTTTTCCCATACAGGTTTTCTCATCTGCTTACTGTTTATTTCAGTAAAGGTGGCTCTAGAACAGATTGTCAAAGATCTTCATATCCAAAATGCTCAGTTCGAAGAAATGTTCCTGAACCTATCTAGGGGGCAAGAGGAATTGAAAGCACTCCTGACTGAGAGCATGACCAAGAAGAGTCCTGAAGACAACAGGGATGACCAGTTCGAACAATTTCAAGTTGATATGGCAACGATGGGAATCCAGATGATGGTTCAGATGTCTCTTATCCAAAATTTAGCTCAGGGACAAGAAGAGTTGAGGATTCTCATCAGCAAGCTTCATCAAGACAGGTACGACTGTATGGGACTGTGATACGGTGGGAGAATTGACTTGGGTGTTTTACGTTTGATTGCAATTGGGCGGATAGCAAGAGTCGCCACAGACTTTTCTTTTATCCAACAGAAAAGGATGAAAAGAACAGGAAAGACCTTTAGAGATGTTTTTTGAGTCCGAGGGGTAGATTATGAAAGGGAAGGTATTATCACCCTTTTCATCCGTAGTTATCTACGGGCTCTTAGTTGCTTGCTAGATCACTTGCTTTTGTTTGAATGTGCTTGTGGTGTGGGTTTTGAAAGTATTTTGAAAATGTCTTTGTAATGGTTCTTGTTTCTATAAGAACGCGTACAAAGTGTTTGTTTCGAAAATAGTTCAAATATGTTTTTGTGGAGTGTTTTTTTTAAAGTGTTCTTGAAAAGATGTTTTTGTAATGGTTCTCGTCTCTATAAGAACGTATATAAAAAGCTTTTGTCTTTTGAAAAAGGTTTTAATATGAAAGTGTTGGTATAAAATGTTTGGTTGTGAGCAAGCGAGCAACTAGGAGCGAATTTACCTACTCAAAAGGTCTTAAATGTTTCTTTTCCTCCTCCTTTAGATGTTGCTATCTTACCATTGATTTGGTAAGAAGACCCATCATTGGATGTGAAGGGACAATCGCAGGATGTTTGTACAGTCATAGAAGGCAACTTATGAGACGCTTTAGCAATTTTTCGTAAGGGACTAGATCATTTTATCAAAGGAAACATCGAGGGATATCGAGGGACTACGATCTTTTTTATCGAAGGGTCTTTTCTAAAGCGTCCCATATTCGAGGGACATAACTGTATTTCCGAGGAAACGAGCGAGGTTACCCTAGATGTGCGTGTGTGAAAAAGTGTGTTTGATTCAAGTTATTTTGTCTTTGAAATTAGGTTATCAAGCGATTGATTTTAAATCTTGCCATGCACGCCTAATTACTATACAGTATAAGGAATTCAGTAAATTGCAGAAATTAAATTTCTACGCTATTACAGAGCTTTCAGGAATGGGGGTACAAATTTACAAATGGAGATGGATTAATGCAATTAAATATCCAAATAGGCAAAAAATATAACCAAATCGAATCGAGCAATTAATCGAAATTACACCAAGTTTATGAAGTAAAATTAATTAACAAAATAAAGATAAGGAAATAAAATTCTTGTTTTTTGTTTGAAAAAAGTTTGAAAAGAAAAATAGAAAAATGTATTATATTAGTTTTCTAAAGAAATTAAATCAAATGCATGTATTTTGTCTTTTAGGGTTTTTGCTTTTAAGAAAATAAATAAACAAATTAAGACTAAAATACAAAAAATAATTTGTAAAAATATTTACAAAGTTTTTTCCTAAATTAAATTAGAACTAAGAACTAAACTTAATTAATAAAATTAATTAAAAAAATTCAAGATTTATTAAATTAATAGAAATAACTAACTATTAAAACAAAACAAAATGGAGGGGTGGTGTTAAATTGAAAAAATGGGGCGATGCTGTCTTTTTTGGAGTATGGGCTTTAGAGCCTTAAGCTCAAGGTTTTTTTGTTTTAACAAAAAAAATGAATGAAGAAAACAAATCAGAAAAGATAGGAAAAAACGTCCCCAGGGGTCTCGAACCCGGGACCTCCTCTCCAAACACTAACGCCTTAACCATCACACCAAATGTTCATTCATTGTCTTAATTACTTTCACAAATATGTAACTTAAAACTAAAAAAATGGGTTGGGCCAAGTAAACCAGTCACAAACTCGGTTTTGGGAATGAAATTGAAAGGGGTTTGGAATCTTAACAGAAAAGACATTGTTGTTGTTATTTCAATTGGGAATGGAAACCCTAATCCAGAAAACCTTATTTATCTTCCTAATCTCACGCTATCTTATTCTTCCCTCTCTCTCGATACTTCTGTTAACCTGAGAATTCCAACATCATCTTATCCTCACCTTCTTCCCACCCTCTGTAACCAGGACCTATCTCTCTCATCTCTCTCATCCTCGTCGATTTGACCTAGCAATGTTGCTCTCTTTATCGATACAAGCCCAAACCTTTCTCTAACCCTAAACTCTTCCTCTTATAATACTCGTGAAGGGGAATCAATGATGGGTTGGTGGATATTGAAGGTTTGTGTTACTGTAATTTTTTATGATTTTCTGTCTAATGGATTTTGTTTTTTATGCCCTAGTTGATGCAGAAAATATATGAGTAGATGCGTGAGAATAGGGGAAAGGATTATACCTGTGGAAGCTCTTCTTTCTGGTATGGCTTCTTCCTTCGTTTTGCTGGCTTTCGTTCTCTTGTGATTCCCTTTGCAGTTTGTGAGCTTTGTTGGATGAAGGGATGAGGTAGATGATGGTGTCCAATGGTGAATGAGGGTGAGTAAGGAAGGGAGATGATGATTGAGAAGAAAACAGTTGGAAAAAGGTTATGGATTTGAGTTGAAGCTGATTCAATCTCTATGTGGTGATGGATTATGTTCTATATTTTTTGTTTTCTGGCTTTTGTGTGTTTAGGTGCTTGGTTATCTCTTGCTGGTTTTTATATTTTCTGATATGCTTCTTAGTTTGTATATTGTCTAGATTTTCTAGTTGGTTTGTATATTGTCTTGCCCTCCTCTTGCTTTGTGAATCAGTCTTGTTATTATATTGAAAACAGGGTGAAAAAAGGGGGGGGGGGATTTGAGGTTTTTGCCAATTTGTGGTATGCTGACTTTGGCATTTTGAGCACAGGTTTTAAGTTGCCTATTTTATGCAACATTTGAGATGAGTTTGGGCAGAGATGACTTTGGAATTTTGTGTAAGCTAGGTGATATCCTCCAACTTGTCTCTTTCCTCTTTTTTCTTTCAATGAAAATGTAAGGCTATTTGCTTTTTTCACAAAAATTCCGGAAGGGTTTGTATAATTTAGGGAAAATGATGATGTAGCTTGTTTGTTGAGCAAGCTAGATTGTTGTTTTTCCTTGTCCTATTTTTGTTTTATTTGTTGATGCTTTCTTGCCATGTTTTACAACAGCTGCTGTTTTGCTGCAATATTGTTGCAGGTTTTCCCTGTTGTTCTAATTGTTGCAGGTTTGTTGGCTTGTGTGCTTGGCAGCTTGCTTGCTGCTATGTTCCTGCTGCTTCTTGCAGCCTGCCTTTGCTTGTTATATTGCTGTTGTTTGGACAACATTAAGATTTCTTGTTTTCATATTTGTTGCAAGTTTGCTGCATTGCGACCAGTTTGATGTTATGTTGTTGCTGGTTTTGCAGCTAGCCTTTGCTTGGCTTGTTGTGTTTGGCAGCTTGCTTGCTTGCATTTTTTTCTTTTCCTTTGGGCTTGCTTGCTTTCATATTTTCTTTTCCTTTTTGTGAACCAAGGCCCAACCTTGTGATTTGTAAAAATTGGAGAAGAGGCATTATGATAAAACAACCCTTAAAATATGATTCCTAAATACAAACCCTAATGATGATGTTTTCCCTTCTTTACACATCACTTTTTCTTGAATTTCTTGCTAACTTTCTTTTCTTCTTGTTTCATGGACATGAGGGTTGGATGGATTGCTTGAAGATGAAGCAATGAAGACTTGAAGAAACAAAATAAAACTTCTTTCTTTGTAAACAAAACAAAATTTTGTAATTTATTTCATTTGTAATGTAATGAACACAAAACCTTGAGAAATTTTGTGAATGATAAAATTTGGTGTACGAATCTTGAATTTTGTTTGAATTTTGAAATTCTTAATTTGAATGGTTTGAATGATACATATGAACTTAGTAACCTGAACTTCAAGCAATCACAAATGATCAAATAAACCATGCGCCTTGTACTCCAATAGAATTCATAAACAAAATAAATGTTTAAGAATCCAATTCCACTTGGTTAACTCGAACCCAAAATCATGGACATTTAAATGAAAGCCTTAATCTTCACATCATGTCCAAATCAAATTTGCATTCAAAATGAACTCGCACGCCATGCTCGATAAAAATTGAACTTCATTGCCAAACAAACATGCTTCAAGAACATTCATCAATCTTGTAGAATTAACAGATTTCAAAACAACTGTGGTTAAGAACATTTGAAATCAAACAAATGACTTACGAAGATTCGATAACTTTCAAAGTCTTCCAAACACAATTTTATTTCGATCTTTGAAGATAAACTCGTGAGCGACATCACTTATGACCATATGCAGAAATAATCGTCCCAAGATCTTGAAATTTGAGAAAATCATAATTCTTAGAAATCAGGCGATAGTTACTTAATATTAGGTCAAAATCCATGAAGCGACTTCTAACGTATTCGAATTTTTGTGATCTTCCACACATAATTAGCTCTTGATTTGTGAAGTGAAATTAGAGATGACGTCAAGGAGAGTCATACGCAAGAAGAACCGCTCAAAAATCTCGAATAATGAAGAAGTTACAATCGTTTGAATTTTCTCTCGCAAAAAGTCGATTTTTGGGTCAATGTAGTCGTTTTCAGTTATCTGAGCCATCGACTGAGCAAACTTGCAATGCAAAGATTGAAAACTGGCATAAAAATCCACGAGGAGACATGAAGATCTATGAAGACCATTTGAAGCCTTGAAGAATCAATTTTCTCTAAGAAATATCAAACCCTAATTGTTGATTTACTGCATAGAGAGAGAATCTGCCTGACCAACTTCTGAGCCAAATTGAGTATTCAAAAAACTCTAGAATATGAAAAACGGGAGGGCAAATTTTGGGATACGACAGTTTCCCTTGTTCAATCTTCTTAGACTTGAAAATCGAGATCGGCACTCTTGTCATTCGTAGCTTGAAAGTGAAAGATGATTGAACACTATAGTGCCCATAAATTTGCACTTGATGACGTGTTGGCTGATTATGTAGGGAATGCGCTTAAAGACGCCATTTGGAGAAATGATGGAGAATTGTCGGAGATGGGCTTATAGATGCCATCCAAAGGTGATTATTGACAGAAATTGGACTAAGTCTGAACTTAGTTTCAACTGGAAGAGAATCAGAATAAATCTTTGGAGAGATTTATTTGAAATTAGCAGAAGTCTTGCATGTTATTTGACTAGAAAGAATCAGAATAAATCTTGGAGCAATTTATCTGAACCAGAGAAAGTGTCTACTAGGAAAGAATCAGAATAAATTGTTGAGGGATTTAAATTGAACCAACAGGGGTCTGGAGAAGAATCAGAATAAATCATTGAGAGATTTATCTGAACCAGAGAAGACGTGTGCGGGAAAGAATCAGAGTAAACTGTTGAGAGATTTAAACTGAACCGGCAGGGATCTGGAGAAGAATCAGAATAAATCATTGAGAGATTTATCTGAACCAGAGAAGATGTCTGCAAGAAAGAATCAGAGTAAACCGTTGAGAGATTTAAACTGAACCGTCAGGGATCTGGAGAAGAATCAGAATAAATCGTTGAGAGATTTATCTGAACCAGATAATACATTTGCGGGGAAGAATCAGAGTAAACCGTTGATATTTAAACTGAACCGGCAGGGATCTGGAGAAGAATCAAAACAAATTATTGAGAGATTTATCTGAACCAGAGAAGACATTTTGTGGGAAAGAATTAGAACAAACCGTTGAGAGATTTAAACTGAACCGGCAGAGGTCTGAAGGAAATATCTGTTATGTAGATGGTCGACCAGTCCTTTCTCGGGAATTAATTTGTAATTGACTTGTTGAAAATTTGACGATAATTTTCTATTGATTGATCTTTCCTAAAAATGTGAAGGGTTAGTGGTATGCAATGCCATGATGTTTTCAATGCATGGTATAATGATGTTTCTCAAAATAAATGAGATTGTGCTATATGCATTTGTGTTGTCAATGCTATGTCGTATGGATGTAATGTATGGACACATTAATTGTTATCCCACAGTGTTACGGGAATTGGGGAAAATAAATCCTCGAGTACTGTTGGGAATGAGGAATGTAAGTCTTCATATTTCGAAGTTGAAAATGAGTTTCCATTTGCTTAGGGAAATAAACTCTGTTGTAGAAGGGAAACGTCGTGCATTGCTTGTCGACCTCGTGAAAACCTTCTGGGGAATCCTGAGAAACTGGGCGACCTTCACTGGGGAATCTTCGGAGCGGTAATCGGAAGTTTTGTTCCGTAGAGGATGTGAGAGAGCTTGATATCATTAAGCTGCATACGGGAGATACATTAGCAATCCTGTAGTGGGATGTCCCAGTTTCCACTCTCGCTGGAAAAGTATATGCATGGGACTTCATGGAATAGTCTAAAGATATTATCCTTTTTCTTAAAGCCATTAGTGATTGTCTTTCTACTTTTTTTTTGTTCCTCTTTTTTGTTCATTTGTAAACAGTAGTTACGTTCAAATGCATATGTTCAAAAATAAATCATTGGACGTTTTTGTAAACAAAACACAGAGATGGAGAAAAACAGATATTTTTGCACTTTCAAAGGAATATCTTTGTATTAACTTGAATAAGTATTTTGTACAATGAGACGAACATCCTAGTAAGAGAATGTCGTCGTAAAAATAAAAACTTGATACAAAGAAAAGATAGCTATGTGAAATAATCCCATGGGGTTCCCATTCTGCTATAGCCTTTGTGTCTCTGAGCGTCTTGTCCACTTGCTGCCTCGTTCGAAGTTGATTGGGTTGATCAGAAATGTCGAGTTTGTCAGTAGATGCTAAAGGTTGTCTTTAAGGTGACCCAACGAGACATAGTCATACGCTTTAATTCCCTAAATTTTTCCTGGACCGCCCTTTCGGGTTTTCAGTCCAACGGGATACCCTTTTTTTCCTAAGCCGCCCTTTCGGGTTTTCAGCTTGCCGGGTATACAGTTTTTTTTTGTATTTTATCCCTAATTTTTTCCTGAACCTTTATGGTTCTCCGGGATGCCCTTGTTTTTCCTAGGTATGTCAACCAAGCGGATCTCTTATGCGTAATATCTTTTGACTATGTTTGTATTCACAGGGTGTGGAAGGTCGTCGCCATCCATAGTGTTCAAGATTATTGCTCCACCAGAGAATATGCGTTTGATCACAAATGGTGCTTCGTATGTAGGAGTCCATTTGCCCCTGGGGTCACCTTGTGGTAATATGATACGCTTGATTACCAAGTCATCAACCTAATATACCTGGCGTCTGACCTTTTTGTTAAAAGCTTTGATCATACGTTTTTGGTACATCTGGCCATGATAGACAGTCGTAAGCCTTTTCTCATCAATTAGGTTCAACTGGTCAAGTCGATTTTGGATCCAATCGTCTTCACTCAGCCCTGCATCCTTTATGATTCTTAGAGAAGGTATTTGTACTTCGATTGGTAGAACAACTTCCATGTCGTATACCAAGGAGAATGGAGTTGCCCCTGTTGATGTGCGCATCGTGGTACGGTAACCGTGGAGAGCGAATGGTAGCGTCTCATGCCAGTCCTTGTAGGTTACTATCATTTTTTATGAACTTTTTTATGTTCTTATTTGCGGCTTCTACAACGTCATTCATCTTCGGTCGATAAGGGGAAGAGTTATATTGTTGGATCTTGAATTGCGCGTATAGTGAAGTGATCATAGTATTATTGAGATTCGTACCATTGTCTGTGATGATTCTCTCTGGGATACCATACCGACAGATGAGATTCTATTTGATGAAATGGGCCACAACATTTTTGGTAACAGAAGTAAAAGAAGCTTCCTCAACCCACTTCGTGAAATGGTCAATGGCCACCAAGATGAAGTGGTTTCCATTAGAAGTTGTAGGTTTTTTTTCCCCAATCATATCGATGCCCCACATAGCAAAGGGCCATGGAGCCGTCAAGACATTCAAAGGAACCAGAGGCACATGCATTTTGTCAGCATAGACCTGACACTTGTGACAGGTTCGTGAATGCTTATAACAATCTGCTTCCATGGTAGACCAGTAATAACCTGCCCGTCGGATCTTCTTAGCCATCGTATGTTCACTGGAAAGGGTGCCAAAAGTGCCTTCATGTAGATCAACCATGATCTTTTCGACCTCAACCTTGTCTACACAATAAGCAAAATAGAGTCACGGTTGCGTTTGTAGAGAATGCCATTACTAAGAAAAACCTTAGCAGAGAATCTCCTTAATAACTTCTTATCATTGACCGAAGCTCCTTCCGGATACTCTTGTGCCTCGAGATACCTCTTAACTTCATGGAACCAAGGCTGGTCCACTACTTCTTCAGTATTGATCTCGTGACAGTAAGTTGGTTCGTCCATCTATTCAATGGTGATCTGGGGAGCCTCGTTATCCCAATTGATATTAAACATGGATGACATGGTGGCTAGCGCGTCCGTTAGTTGATTTTCCTCTCGTTGGAATTGTTCAAAGGTAATCTCCTCAAAATGCAGGATTAATGTCAACACATGTTCTTTATAGGGGATGAGATTAGGGTGCTTTGTGTCCCATTCTCCTTTGATCTGACTGATGACTACGGCTGAATCTCCAAATACACTTAAGGACTTGATTCCCAAATCTATGGCAGCTTTGAGACCAAAAATACACGCTTCGTATTCTGCCATGTTATTTGTACAGTTGAAGCAAAGTCTTGCGATAAAGGGAGTATCACATCCTTCTGGGGATATGATTAAAGTACCTATGCCATTGCCGAGTGCGCTAGACGCTCCATCAAAAACCAAGGTTCATCGAGATCCTCGTTCAGGTCCGTCATATGGTCTGAGTTATACACAATTGTTCACCATCATGATGTCTTCATCTGGGAATTCGAATTTCATGGACTGGTAGTCATACACAGCCTAATGAGCAAGATGATCAGCTAGCACACTCCCCTTTATTTCTTTTTGGGTAGTGTACTGAATGTCGTATTCAGTCAGGATCAACTTCCATCTTGCTATTCTCCCAGAGAGGGAAGGCTTCTCGAATATGTATTTTATTGGATCCATCTTGGATATCAATAAGGTAATATGGGTTAGCATATACTGTCTTAGACGGCGAGCAGCCCATGCCAGAGCGCATCAAGTTTTCTCGAGCAGTGAATATCTTGTTTCACAGTTGGTAAACTTTTTGCTCAAGAAATAAATAGCATGCTCTTTTCGGACAGACTCGTCATGCTTCCCCAGCACACACCCCATTGAATTTTACAAAACAGTTAGATACATGATTAGAGGTCTTCCCTCGACTGGCGGCATCAAAACAGGAGTCTCTTGAAGGTACTCTTTGATCTTGTCGAAGGCAGCTTGGTACTCATCATTCCATTTGACTAGTTGATCTATCTTCAGTAATTTGAAGATTGGTTCACAAGTAGTGGTCAAGTGAGAAATGAATCTGGAAATGTAGTTTAACCGTCCCAAGAATCCTTTGACTTCCTTCTCAGTGCGAGGTGCAGGAATTTCTTGTATTGCTTTCACCTTGGCAGGATCCACTTTGATACCTTTACCGCTGACAACGAAGCCTAGGAGTTTACCGGACCTTACCCCAAATGTGAATTTATTCGGGTTCAACCTCAGCTTGTATTTCTTTAGTCTCTCAAACAATTTCTCCAAATGGTCAAGATGTTCCTCTTCAGTTTGAGATCTGGATATCATGTCGTCCACATAGACCTCTATTTCGTGATGGATCATGTCGTGAAATAGAGCTACCATGGCACGTTGATAAGTTTCCCCAGCGTTCTTCAACCCGAATGGCATAACCTTGTAACAGAATGTGCCCCACTGTGTGAGGAAGGTTGTTTTTTCCATGTCCTCAGGTGCCATTTTGATTTGATTGTAGCCTGAGAAACCATCCATGAATGAGAACACTTTATGTTGTGCGGTGTTGTCAACCAAAATATCAATATGAGGAAGTGGGAAATCATCCTTAGGGCTTGCCCTATTCAAATCTCGGTAATCCATACACATGCATACTTTTTCATCCTTTTTAGGCACTGGAACAACATTGGCGATCCATTATGGATAGGAGGTAACAGCTAAGAATCCGGTGTTGAATTGTTTCATGACTTCGGCCTTGATCTTCTCTGACATGTCTGGCTGCATGCGACGGGCTTTTTGTTTTATCCGAGGGCAATCTTCTTTTGTCGGTAGACGATGGACCATAATATCAGCATTAAGTCCTGGCATGTCTTCGTACGACCAGGCAAAAACCTTAGCATAATCATGTAGCAACTGAGTTAGACGCTTCTTGACACTGGGTTCCAGATTGGCACCCACCTTGACTTCTTTCTTGTCCTCTTAGGTACCTAGGTTAATTGTGTCCACTGGTTCTTCGTGGGGCTGTATGGTCATTTCTTCTTGTTGTAGTAACCTGGCTAGTTCCCCTGGAACTTCACAATCTTCCTCACCTTCATATTCGACTTGGTAGATTAGATTTTCAGAGTCACAAAAGGACATAGAAGAATTGTTACCCATGGGATCCTGAATGGATGTAGATCTGCATTTTGAATGTGAGTGTGTGTAAGAGTATAGATATCTTTGAAAGAAATAAAAATGTAGGAAAGAAAGACAAATAACACAAAGTTTGTATGCAAAAACGTCCATGATTCATTGATGACATATGAAAATGAGGTAACAAACCCTTACAAATGGACCGTTGTGCCTCGGGTAAGACACAAGGTTTTAAAAGTCTGAATTGTTTAATTATTACAGGTCCGACAAAAGTTTAAAGACAACTGTTGTTGGATAAAAGTAATTGGGACAAAATCTTTAGCTTCCCAGTTGCTGAGTCCTCCATTGATGGTTGGGAAAATCCAATCTTCTAGGCCACAACTGTCATCATCATCATCCTCCACTGCGTTGACTCCATGGTTGCTTCAAAGGTGGTCCCCCGGCACGAGCGCGACGAATAACTTTCTGGGCTCCTGAAGTGAAACCCAAACCAAATTTGTCAGATTTGTAAGGGATATCCGGGAGTTGGCTCTAAATAGTACACCCACCTTCTTTGATCACTGCCTTGGCATCTTTCAGAGAAGACATCTTTAGAGGAGGTCTTGTAATCTTCGGGACTTGGGAAACAGTTTTGGTTACTGCCACGGTTTGTACGACTTCCTCGAAATGCTGAAACGGAGTTTCAATGAATTCACCATCCAATTCCATGTATCTGAAGGAGTTCAAGTGATTGACCATATATTCCTCTTCTCCATAGACAGTAATAATTTTTACCTTGGTTGGGTATTTCAGCATCTAATTTAATGTAGAGGTGACGGCACCAGCGTTGTGAATCCATGGTCGGCCCAATAAGCAGGAATAGGAAGGGCGAATGTCCATCACCAAAAAGTTTGAATCAAAGGTTTGAGTTCCAACTTTAATAGGTATGTACACCTCCCCATGCACCATTCTCTTTGAACCGTCGATGGCCCTTACCGCTATGATGATGGGTTTTAAGATCAAACATTCATAGTCGAGTCTATCAAGAGCCTTCTTAGGCAGCACATTCAAAGACGAACCGGTATCAACCAAGACATGGGCCAAGGTTGTGCCCCTGCATTCGATAGAGACATGCAATGCCTCACTGTGCTTCCTCCCTCTAGGTGTCAGATCAGCATCAGAAAAGCCTAAAGCATTGTCAGCGGTCAAACTGGCCACACAGTCTTGGAACTGATCAACAGAGGTTTCTTGTGGCACGTGGGCAGTTTTAAGAAATTTCACCAAGGCCTTCACATGAGCCTCGGAGCATAACAATAAATCCAGCATGGAAATCTTTGACGGAGTCTTCCCTAATTGTTCGACCATGTTGTAGTCGCTTCTCTTTATAATTTTCAGAATTTCTTCAATCTCCTTTTGGGAGGCTTCCGGGATAGATACTGATTGCGCCTTCATCCGGACAGGCTCAACCAAAACGCCTTTGCCCCAAGTCTCGGTCGACTCGGTGGTAGGGGTGTCAGTAGGGATAACCATAGGAATTGTAGTAGAAGTGTCAAAAGGAACATAAGAAGGGATGATTACAGGACCAGTAATAATCTTCGTAGGAGAAATCTCTAGGGAGAATACTCTTCCACTTCGGGTTATCTTGCTGGTTCTCGCAATGTTGCTGATGTCAAGATCAACCTTCTCAAAAATCGAGTCTTCATCATCCAACCAATCCTATTTGATGTGGTGATAGTAGACGTCGCCCCCATAGTTCCATGGGACAGTTTTATGTGATTAGTACGGGATCGGCCCCTGGCATAGTAATTATCAGTGGAGTCACTTTAGGAACTGATGTAATCCTAACGGGTCTTTTGGTGGAGACCCTGGAAGGATTTGCGGAAATGGTTATTATTGAAACATCCTTGTAAATAATGGTTGGAACGAGAGTCTTTTCAAACAAAACCTCTTTATCATCCATCAGGCGTTGGACACTTGCCTTCAATAAATGACAACCAGTCGGTAGAGATAAACAGAGGTGGCAGCATTCGCCACAACCCAGAAATAAACCAACCTTCAATAGGTTCCTCTTGACAGTCATGAGAGGAGTAACAAGTTCATCAATGATAGCAACAAATACACCATCTTCAACAGCGTTAACACTACGACCATGCTTGGGCATAGGAGAGGTGATAACATTTGGGATCTCGGGATCGTCAAATTAAATTTCTTTAGCTTCGAGGAAGTCTTGCACCTTGTTTTTCAAAACCCAACAGTTGTTTATATCATGACTTGGACTGTCTAAATGGTAACCACAATGAGCCTTTGAGTTGTAACAGAGAGAGGCAGTGTTTGGATTATTCGGAGCTTCCCGCAAGGTTACTAGGTTAGATCTCAACAAATGTGGCAAGACTTGAGACAAGGTCATATTTATCCGGGTAAATTCTCTTACTGGTCTTTCCGTTCTAGGTTGGTTGTTCCTTTATTGAGTAGGTGAAGGCTTAAGGATCATGATGTCCCCTACCGTTGGACAGTGTTCAGTTCTGTCCTGATTCCTTTGAGGGTACATAACACCAACCTATTTCTTCCTAATAAATGGTTTTTTCACGGCACTGGAGGATGCTTCTTTTTGGATCTAACCACTCTTAATCCCAGCTTCCACTCTTTCTCCGGTCAGGATTAATTCAGTGAAGCCTGCTGAGGAGATTCCAATTAGATGATTGAAGAAAGGACCAGACATGGTACCTAGAAACATGTCTACTAGCTCTCTTTAAGATAGGGGAGGCTGGACTCTTCCTGCTAAGTCCCTCCATTTCTGAGCGTAGTCTTTGAAACCTTCGCTTGAAACCATAGCAATACTCTGGAGCTGAGTACGGGTGGGAGCAAGGTCTGTGTTGTACTGATACTGTTTATAAAAAGCAGCAGCAAGGTCTTCCCAATTATGGATGTTGGCCATTTCTAATTGATAGAACCAATCTAGCTGAGTCCTAGATAGTCTATCCTTAAGAAGTGGACCCACAAATCTCTGTCGGCAGTGTGAGTGTTCTACCCCAAAATTTTCCCTCCCATATTTCTCAAAGACATTTCAAGAAAGATCCTCAAGTTGCTCAAGGTAGTCCAAGGCTTGGCCAGACAAGCTCTCTCCTAAGGCAGTCTACCCCAAACTAGGGTTTCATGTTGCACCAAGATACTTGAGTCCAAGTGATCCCATATTCTCACCAATGACCTAATATGTTCTCATGATCATCCATGTCAAGTTTCAAGCCTTACAGAGGAAGTTTGCTCAATTAATTGCTCTAAGGTCCAAAAATCGACTGTGCTAGGGCAAAAGTCAATTGTGACCCATATACAGTCAAACTTCAAGATTTTTGGTCAACATCCTCATTTTGAAGTATATTTCATCATTTTATCAAGTTTTGATCATGATTCATCAAGGATTGCTCATAATTCATCAAGACTCAAAAGTTGCTAAATTAGGGTTTTGTAGGAAAAGTCAACTCAACTTTGACCAAGCATAACATTCTCACACTTTATGAGAAATGACCCATCCAAAGCTCATTTTGAAGATAATGCAATTACCTACAATCCATCTTCAACTCCCAAGTTCAAGATATGCACTCACAAGAAGTTATGAATTTGGACATTATAGGTCATTTTGAAAAGTCAACAAAAACACCTTTTTTGTCAAAGCTTCATGCATGAGCATGGAATATCAAAATGAGATGATACAAAAAGTTTTGCTTAGAGGACATCTCAAGCTTTCTAAGAAGTCCAAGAACACCTCCAAAGAGTCAAAATTGAGAGAGATATGCATTGTCAAAGTTGGACAATTTTTGAAAAAATGCATGAAGCAAATATCGACCAAACTTGGATTTTTTCCGAATAGGCCTATTTTTTCAAGTTTGAAACTCATTCCTAACATGGTCCACGACCTCTAAGCCCACCCATACATTTTTTTTTTACTATTTATGCTATTTATTTTGATATTTTGATGTGAATCCATTTTGGGAAAGTTTTATGCTGGTTTATGTCAATTGATTTCGTGCAATAACTTTTCAAATATGTTCAGGTTCATCCACATGTGAAAATGGCATAAAATCATCAATTATGGCTTTTTTTAAAATCTTAATCATGGTCTTAAAACACAACATTATGAGGGAGATTCTTTCCATGCTTTCTTGTCTCCTCATTCTCCTCTATAAATATAGAGCCATACAATCTTGAAAGGGACGAAAATCCTCTCTAAAAAGCTCTCAAAAATCTCTTCAAAAAGCTCTCTAAAAGCTCTTCAAAAAGCTCTCCAGAAATCAAAGAATTGGTGCAAGTCATATCTCGAGGTTCCGGTCTCTCTCAATTGACATCAAGCCTCAAACCATCCTCTTGAAGTCCTCAAGAGTCTTACAAGGCCCAAGAGCAATCCATCACACGCCTAGCATACCCCCATTTGACAACACCGGTTTGGTAAAATTTTAAATTTCGAATCTCTAATTTTAATCACATTTTATAGTATGCTAACGTTTGCTTGAGTTTATATAGAACAATTATGGATGTTTGAATCATAGGTTCCACGCAAGAATAAAAAAAACATCATAGTAATAGCATGAAGCTTTCGAAGATTCGGGCCTAGAGATTTCTGATGATTGCACCCCCACATTGCAGGCCCAATTTACTTTTCTCTAATTCTTTTATATTTATATTATTTCATTTATTTATTTTACTAACCCATCAAATTATTTTCTTTTTTATCAAAAAATCACAAAACATTTTTCTATCCAATTAAATTCAAGATATTTATTTTTAATAAAAAAAAAGTAATTAATTTAATTAGGTTATTAATTATTAGACAACTTTAATTTCTTTTTACATAATTAAAATTAATTAGAATAAATAGGTTTTATTACTAACTTAATTATTTTATTTCTTTCCTAAAATAATAAAAACCCAAAAATATGTCTTTTAATTATTTTCATTAATTAATTTAATAACGAAACAATTTTGCATTTAATTTAAAAATATAATTTCTTTGCTTAAAAAAAATATATTAAAAAACAACAAAAAAAAATTTATTTTTTTAAATTAGGATAGAAGGGTCAAAACCCTAATTTCTCGTCGATCTAATTTTTAATCGCGTGCTTTATTATTATTTTGCCCCAATTATTGCATTTGCTCATAGTTTGTAATAATTTAATTAGGACGTTTATTTACCTTTATCGCTTTTATTTATTTTTTTACGATATTTAATGTAACTTCTCATGGGATGTAATATTTTAATAGGACATTTATTTATTTTTCCGCATTTAAATTTCAAAGGGTTGCTTTTGGCGATGTAAATACCCGACGCCTTGTAATAATTTAGTTTAAATTCCGCACCTTTAATTTCTGCAAATTATACAACTGTTAGATGTTTGATAATAGGGCTTGCATGACAAGAATGAATGCCTAATTTAAAAAACAGTTAGATCACCCTTAACATGTGCAAAGATAAAAATAACTGAAATCAACCCACTCGCACATGCGCACTCCTAGGGTACACCCCACTTGGTTGCCTTTGTACACGGTCATTGAGTATAGGTCGTTTTAGAGATCATCCTCTTGTCTAAAAGATCATAGTTGCCTCGAAATGGTTGCCTCGAATATTGTTGCCTCAAACAAATGATCTAAGACATTAGGGTTACCGCTAAGGCGTCCTAACATTTCTTTAGTGACCGTATGTCCCTCATTCGAATTGACCCTCAAACTTCAATGACGGTGCTACCTACTCACTAATAATGGGATAGCATTTTCTAAAGGAAATTAGCATAGAACGATTCCTTTTTCGAGTAGGTAGATTAGTTCTTAAGTACTTGCTCTTTCAAAACAAAACTTTTTCGCACTTACACTTTTACAAACAAAGTTTTCAAAAACACTTCATTAAACTCTTGAAGACAAACGCAAGAGTTAAATCGAAGTTAAAACAAAAACTTTTTCAAACCCACAAGCACAAAGAAAACAATTTTGAAAACAATAAGCAAGTACCTAAGAGCCCGTAGATAACTACGGATAGAAAGGGTGCTAATACCTTCCCTTTCTATAATCTACCCCCCCCCCCCCCCCCCCCCGTACTCAGAAAATCTCAAAAAAGGAATTTTTCTGTGCTTTTTTCCTTTCCTTGTTGGATAAAATAAAAGTCGGTGGCGACTCTTGCTTACCGTGACATTTTGCGAATACAAATGCAAAACGCAAACCAACATTCCAAAAAACAGTCAGTTCTTCCCACCGTATCACAGAACTGGCGAATCTGCTGGGGAATTAATAAGTGGGGTGTACCTTAGGATTAGTTCCTAATCTTTTCAATTGCTTGATTTGTATGCTTTATCTTTGTGGGTTTGAATTGGAGTTACTATAGATCCTAACCCGAATCTGGGGATACCTTTTAGGTAAGTAGCAATAGACTGTGAGGGAACTGTACAGCGTAGACCGATACGGTTGAAGAAGTTGCTACGTTGGTGTGGCACTTTAGTTTGTACCGATATCCCTTGTGGCGCAACAAGGAGAATATGGGTCTACTAAGGGGTCATTAAGCACCATCTAACCTTAGAACCTACAATTAACCAACTTGGCCATAGAAAAGTAGCAGTATGCTAAACTCATTGAGACCAAACTCTCGCGATGATTCCGGCCACAAGAAAACGTTGCTAAACTGGAATTATGACCGATCGAGGGTGGTCAGTGATATTGAGATCCTCTAGAACTCGGTTACTATTACTAGGACAGGTTGGACCAACTAAACTGAAAGAGGGTAATACCTAAACTCCATGCCAGCCTGAAATTTAAGGGCTATTATGTGACTTGTGTGCTTTCAAACTTGAAGTACTTGCACATTCTTGTTATCTGACAACATGAGTTCCTTGCAAGTTTTGTTTACAGTCCTTATCCAATAATTTGGATTTATTGCAAGGTTTACTTACATCACCTCGCACTTTTTCTTAAACCCATAACATACACATCATAACATCATGCCTTAACATTTCCTTAACCATTTCAAGGATCTCAAGGGTTTGTGATGCAGGTTTTGGAAAATCAAATGTCTAGCAAGGGGCAAAGGGGATTTATTTTCCTCTAGCCAATGTCGTCTAGAGATCAAAACACGATGATTTGAGTCGGTAGCTATGACCCACTCGATATGGTGAGCTTGACTCTTGAAGGAAGATTCTCAACGACACGAAGTTCTTCAATCAAGTTGCAATCAAATTCTAACAGTTTCTTGTTTACCCCGCGAGATCCTTGAAAACATTGCATACATATATCATACATATCATTGCATAACAGGTCACCCAGTACAGGTATCTCATGTTCTCGCTGTTTATTTCAGCAATGGCTTTCCAACCAGACAACCAACATCTTCAAACTCAAGAAGCTCAGTTCAGGGACGTATTCCTAAACCTATCTAAGGGGCAGGAAGAGTTGAAAACACTCCTCGTTGGGGACTTGGTCAAGAAAATTCCTGAAGACAATAAGGACGAACGGTTGGAACAACTGCAAGCTGAGTTCAGTGCCATGAAAACCCAGATGCTAGGGCAGATGGCTCTTATCCAAGGCTTAGCTCAGGAACAAGAAGAGATGAGAACCATTATCAGCCAGCTTCATCAAGACAAATACAATCGCATGAAGCAAACAATCGAGGCCGGGGACCAAGTCATGGATCAGCCTCCAAGAAGACAAAGATTTGGTTTGGTAAAGAATAGACCTCTCCAAGTTGCTACTACCTCAAGGGTCCAACAACAAACTTGCCATAAACAACAGGTTAATCAGAGGCAGTTTACCAAGCTCAACATGCCGCTATCCTAAGCTTTGCAACACCTATTGAGATTGAATCTGGTGACATTGGTAGGACCTCATCTGAATCCTAAGACTTCTTCACCCAACTACAATCCCGATGCAAGGTGTGCATACCATTCTAACAGCCCGGGGCATGATACTGGCGACTGTTGGAAGTTTAAGTACAAAATTCAAAACCTGATTGATGAAGGAGCATTGGAATTCACACAAGATGGTCAGGCTGAGTTCTTCTACCATCCCTCCAAAGCACATCCTCTGAAGTGACAAGACCAGACGAGAAGACTTTTTGTTCATTAGAATTTTCAATTTGTAATTTTCTTTTGATTGTTCAAACATTTATTCATGTCAAACTTTGTTAGTTTTTCAATGCATCGCATATGTCTGTTTTGAATCAGTCCATTTGTATTCACTATATTCAAATTGCTTTCATTTTTGTGATGTTCAACTCTCGATTAAAAAACTCTAAGCCTTTAGAGGGAGGATGACGAAAATGATATCAAAATCTCTACAGTATTCTTTTGAACAGACCCCGCTGACGATGTATAGGCGTTGTTTCAAATCCTAAACAGTGGAGTTATAAGGAAGATAATCCCTAGTCAACCCCTTTTAGCCAAAGAAGTTGGAGTTTTTTATTTTCACACAAATTAAAACCCTTAATCACAACCTGGGGCAGGGTAGTTTCTCAGTTAATTCAGGTGCACAATGAATGGCATCAAAGAAGTCCTTCCAAAATAAAAGATGGTGATGGTTCCTTATAATTGTCAGGATAGGCAGTCATTATCGCTAAAAAATAAAATTCCATTAAGTCAAAACCTATGAAGGAGACTTAAGGAAAAAACTGGGGCATCCCGCTGACTATAATTACAAAAACACACAGTTCAGGCAAAAAGACAGGGATAACGAAATCAAAAATAAATAGGTCCTACAAACTCTCAACAAAATGACTCCCTGTTCAAAATAATCTGTCAGTATCTGAACCATTACTGGAATATCAGAGAAAAGACTCAAAACATGGTCTAAGTGCACAATTAGCTGAGTTTAGGATCGAAGAACATCACGAAGAACGGGTGGGTACAAATAAAATTTGAGCCTTTAACCTTTGTTTCTTAAATCGTGAACCAGGCCACATTATAACCCTTAAAAGTCCTAGCTGAAGCATGGGTTAGTTCGAAAGCATACTGTTACAAAAGGTATCCGGACTCCTGTAAGGCTTGCTGTAAATCCTGAGTTGACGTCACATTTTACAAAATTTTCCTATCTTACTGAAAAAATGCATTTTCTAAAACTTCAAGACAGACATAAGCTTTGCATTCTTAAAATAACATTATTTGCATATGACTATTTGTTCAAACAGTAGAGAAACTCGCACAACGAATATCTAGTGAACAAAAAACCTTCTCAGTAAAAAAGATCACCTCAAGTGGAAAAACACTTCCAACCAAGGGGCACGGCATGATCATTGTCCATCATCTGGGGAAGTCAAGTCAAGATTCAGAGAATCTCTCAAAGATGCCAAATAGCCAGGGGCAAATCTCCATCTGAGTCACTTGGGGCATTATACATGGATTCCTGCAACGAATCTTGCATGATCAAACGAACATCTTCTGGTAGTATGGCAACACAACGCTACCGACAGTGACAAATCCCTACACCCTGAGAGCGTGGACATAGTCAAAAAAGTACTGCACATGAATAAAGACCCGCTAGGTTGACTGGCCTAAGCAAAAATAAGGGCATCCCAGCGAACCAAAAGGGTTCGGGAAAAAATCAGGGATAAAAAATGAAAAAAATATGTACACTCGGCAATTCTAAAACCCGAAAGGGCAGCTTGGGCAAAAAAGGGTATCCCGGTGGACCAAAAATCAGAAAGGGCAGTCCAGGCAAAAATTAGGGATTAAAACGTACGATTATGTCCCGTCATTTTGTCACTTGCCTACCAGAAGGAGACTAATCATTTCGATCGAAAGTTACCAAGCGCCTCCTAGGCTGGGATAATACTTGATCCACAAGGCCTCCGCAGGAACCTTCTCCCGCATATACAGGGGCAGGAAAGTCTTGATGCAAAGCCATCGTCATATCCTCAGCATGCATCCCAGTAACATTCACTCCCCCCAGAGTAAGAAAAAGACAGTAATGTTAGCTCTCCCCAGCTGAGACTCGCAACTGTGAATGAATCGGTAATATTCTCCCAAGCAGAGTTTATCTACCATCAGCGCTGAAAAGTCTTATTATCCCCGGCGAAGTATAAAATATCCCCAGTGGAGTTTGAAAATTTTCCCCAGCGCAGTCTGAAAAAGCTTCCCCAGTGGAGTTTAGAGAATCATCCCCAGTAGACTCTGAAGATTGTCCCCAGTAGAGTCTAAAAGGTTATCCCCAGTTAAGCCATAACTGAAATATCATCCCCAACGGAGTTCGTTCCTTTCACAAACGGAATTCAAATCCCCAACAGGATTCAGTATCACCAGCAACAATAATTCATCCCCAGCTGAATTTATCGGTGGAATCCTCAGCAGAACATCTCTTCCCCACAGAGTAATCTCCTCATCAGTTTATTACCCAACGGAGTTATCCTCTCCTGCAGGTCTATTCTCACAATCATCTTCATCCACTATCTCCAGCAGAAACGAAGAATTCAACTTTTTTTCTCCAGCAGCTACCCGAGATTTATTTTCCCCAACTAAAAACATTACATTTCCATACATCATGACATATGCATATACGCATCATACAACACAATCTCATTTATTTTGAGAACATCATTGCCTGATACATATCATGCATTACATACAACTAACCTTTAACTTTCAGGAAGGATGCGGTTAAGTTCTCACAAAATTCAAAGCTATGAAGCTTTTACTCCATTCGAATTACTGACAAGTTCTTAAATCTCATCAGAGTTATCCTCAGTTGAATTACAGACAAGGTCCTAAATCTCGGCAAAGTTCCTCCGTCGAATTACAGACGAGTTCCTAAATCGCAGCAGAGTTTTCTCAGTTGAATTACGGGCGAGTTCTTAAATCTCGATGAAGATGTTTCCCTCCAGTCGAATTACTGACAAGTTCTTAAATCTCAACAGTTATCCTCAGTTGAATTACAGACAAGGTCCTAAATCTCGGCAAAGTTCCTCCATCGAATTACAGACGAGTTCCTAAATCTCAGCAGAGTTTTCTCAGTTGAATTACAGGCGAGTTCTTAAATCTCGATGAAGATGTTTCCCTCCAGTCGAATTACTGACAAGTTCTTAAATCTCAACAGAGTTATCCTTAGTTGAATTACAGACATGGTCCTAAATCTCGGCAAAGTTCCTCCGTTGAATTACAGACGAGTTCCTAAATCTCAGTAGAGTTTTCTCAGTTGAATTACGGGCAAGTTCTTAAATCTCGATGAAGATGTTTCCCTCCAGTCGAATTACTGACAAGTTCTTAAATCTCAACAGAGTTATCCTCAGTTGAATTACAGACAAGGTCCTAAATCTCGGCAAAGTTCTTCCGTCGAATTACTGACGAGTTCCTAAATCTCAACAGAGTTTTCTCAGTTGAATTACGGGCAAGTTCTTATATCTTGATGAAGATGTTTCCCTCCAATCAAATTAGTGACAAGTTCTTAAATCTCAATAGAGTTATCCTCAGTTGAATTACAGACAAGGTCCTAAATCTCGGCAAAGTTCCTCCGTCGAATTACAGACGAGTTCCTAAATCTCAACAAAGTTTTCTCAGTTGAATTACGGACGAGTTCTTAAATTTCGATGAAGATGTTTAGCTCCAGTAAAATTAATGACAAGTTCTTAAATCTCAACAGAGTTATCCTCAGTTGAATTACAGACAAGGTCCTAAATCTCGGCAAAGTTCCTCCGTCGAATTACAGACTAGTTCCTAAATCTCAGCAGAGAAGTTTTCTCAGTTGAATTACCGGTGAGTTCTTAAATCTCGACGAAGATGTTTCCCCTAGTCGAATTACTGACAAGTTCTTAAATCTCAACAGATATGTTTTCTCATTTGAAGTACAGACAAGGTCCTAAATCTCGACAAAGTTCCTTCGTTGAATTACAGACAAGTTCCTAAATCTCAGCAGAGAAGTTTTCTCAGTTGAATTACGGGCGAGTTCTTAAATCTCGATGAAGATGTTTCCCTCCAGTCGAATTACTGACAAGTTCTTAAATCTCAACAGAGATGTTTTTCTCAGTTGAATTACAGACAAGGTCCTAAATATCGACAAAGTTCCTCCGTTGAATTACAGACAAGTTCCTAAATCTCATCAGAGAAGTTTTCTCAGTTGAATTACGGGAAAGTTCTTAAATCTCGACGAAGATGTTTCCCTAAGTCGAATTACTGACAAGTTCTTAAATCTCAGCAGAGATGTTTTTCTCGGTTGAATTACAGACAAGGTCCTAAAACTCGACAAAATGTTCCTCCGTTGAATTACAAACGAGTTCCTAAATCTCAGCAGAGAAGTTTTCTCAGTTGAATTACGGGTGAGTTCTTCAATCTCGACGAAGATGTTTCCCCTCAGCTGAATTACGGGCAAGTTCCTAAATCTCGACACCTCAGTTGAATTACGGGAAAGTTCCTACATCTCGACATTTCAATTGAATTACGGGCAAGTTCCTAAATCTAAACAAAGATCAGACTTCTCCAGCGGAATCTTCTATAACAACAGGTATACAAGCTCTCGCTAAGGAATCTCTTATGCGACCGACACTCCTTCAGATGGCATCTTTAAGCCCATCCCCTCGTCAGCAATGCCTCGATGTGCTTCCTCCCTCTAGGTGTCAGATCAGCATCAGAAAATCCTAAACCATTGTCAGCAGACAAACTGGCCTCACAGTCTTGGAACTGATCAACAGAGGTTTTTTGTGGCACCTGGGCGGTTTTAAGAAATTTCACCAAGGCCATCACATGAGCCTCGGAGCACAACAATAAATCCAGCATGGAAATCTTTGACGGAGTCTTCCCTAGCTGTTCGACCACGTTGTAGTCGCTTCTCTTTATAATTTTCAGAATTTCTTCAATCTCCTTTTGGGAGGCTTTTGGGATAGATACTGATTGCACCTTCATCCAGACAAGCTCAACCAGAACGCCTTTTCCCCGAGTCTCAGTCGACTTGGTGGTAGGGGTGTCAGTAGGGATAACCATAGGAATTGTAGTAGAAGTGTCAACAGGAACAGAAGACGGGATGATTACAGGACCAGTAACAATCTTCGTAGGAGAAATGTCTAGGTAGAATACTCTTCCACTTCGGGTTATCTTGCAGGTTCTCGCAATGTTGCCGATGTCAGGGTCAACCTTCTCAAAAATCGAGTCTTCATTAGCCATCCAATCCTATTTGATGTCGTGATAGTAGACGTCGCCCCCATAGT
The DNA here is from genome assembly GCA_948472305.1 of Vicia faba. Taxonomy (NCBI): domain Eukaryota; kingdom Viridiplantae; phylum Streptophyta; class Magnoliopsida; order Fabales; family Fabaceae; genus Vicia; species Vicia faba. Next base: position 829,003,030 of record OX451740.1, on the reverse strand, counting down.
TCCATGAGACAGTTTTATGTGATGAGTACGGGATCGGCCCCTGGCATAGTAATTATCAGTGGAGTCACTTTATGAACTGATGTAATCCTAACGGGTCTTTTGGTGGAGACCCTGGAAGGATTGGCGGAAATGGTTACTATTGAAACATCCTTGTAAATAATGGTTGGAACGGGAGTCTTTTCAAACAAAATCTCTTTATCATCCATCAAGCGTTGGACACTTGCCTTTAATAAATGACAACCAATCGGTAGAGATAAACAGAGGTGGCAGCCTTCGCCACAACCCGGAAATAAACCAGCCTTCAACAGGTTCCTCTTGACAGTCAGGAGAGGAGTAACACGTTCATCAATGATAGAAACAAATACACCATCTTCAACAACGTTAACACCACGACCGTGCTTGGGCATAGGAGAGGTGATAACATTTGGGATCTCGGGATCGTCAAATTAAATTCCTTTAGCTTCGAGGAGGTCTTGCACCTTGTTTTTCGAAACCCAGCAGTTGTTTATATCATGACTTGGACTATCTAAATGGTAACCACAATGAGCATTTGGGTTGTAACGGGGAGAGGCAGTGTTGGGATTATTCGGAGCTTCCCACAAGGTTACCAGGTTAGATCTCAACAAATGTGGCAAGACTTGAGACAGTCTCATATTTATCCGGGTAAATTGTCTTACCGGTCTTTCCATTCTAGGTTGGTTGTTCCTTTGTTGAGTAGGTGCAGGCTTAGGGATCATGATGTCCCCTACCGTTGGACGGTGTTCAGTTCTGTTCTGATTCCTTTGAGGGTACACAACACCAACCTCTTTCTTTCCAATAAATGGTTTTTTCACGGCACTTGAGGATGCTTCTTTTTGGATCTAACCACTCTTAATCTCAGCTTCCACTCTTTCTCCGGTCAGGATTAATTCAGTGAAGCCTGTTGAGGAGCTTCTAATTAGATGATTGAAGAAAGGACCAGACAGGGTACCTAGAAACATGTCTACTAGCTCTCTTTAAGATAGGGGAGGCTGGACTCTTCCTGCTAAGTCCCTCTATTTCTGAGCGTAGTCTTTGAAACCTTCACTTGAAACCATAGCCATACTCTAGAGTTGATTATGGGTGGGAGCAAGGTCTGCGTTATACTGATACTGTTTATAAAAAGAAGCGGAAAGGTCTTCCCAATTATGGATGTTGGCCCTTTCTAATTGATAGAACCAATCTAGCTGAGTCCTGGATAGTCTATCCTGAAATAAGTGGACTCACAAATCTCTGTCGGCAGTGTGAGTGTTGTACCCAAAAATTTTCCCTCCCATATTTCTCAAAGACATTTCAAGAAAGATCCTCAAGTTGCTCAAGGTAGTCCAAGGGTTGGCCAGACAAGCTCTCTCCTAAGGCAGTCTACCCCAAACTAGGGTTTCATGTTGCACCAAGATACTTGAGTCCAAGTGATCCCATATTCTCACCAATGACCTAATATGTTCTCAAGATCACCCATGTCAAGTTTCAAGCCTTACAGAGGAAGTTTGCTCAAGCAATTACTCTAAGGTCCAAAAATCGACTATGCTAGGGCAACAGTCAACTGTGACCCATATACAGTTAAACTTCAAGATTTTTGGTCAACACCCTCATTTTGAAGTATATTTCATCATTTTATCAAGGGTTGATCATGATTCATCAAGGATTGCTCATAATTCATCAAGACTCAAAAGTTTCTAAATTAGGGTTTTGCAGGAAAAGTCAACTCAACTTTGACCAAGCATAACATTCTCATACTTTAGGAGAAATGACCCATCCAAAGCTCATTTTGAAGAGGATGCAATTCCCTACAATCCATCTTCAACTCCCAAGTTCAAGATATGCACTCACAAGAAGTTATGAATTTGGACATTATAGGTCATTTTGAAAAGTCAACAAAAACACCATTTTTGTCAAAGCTTCATCCATGAGCATGGAATATCAAAATACGATGAGACCAAAAGGGTTGCTTAAAGGCCATCTCAAACTTTCTAAAAAGTCCAAGAACACCTCCAAAGAGTCAAAATTGAGAGAGATATGCATTGTCAAAGTTGGACAATGTTTAAAAAAATGCATGAAGCAAATATTGACCAAACTTGCATTTTTTCCAAATGGGCCTATTTTTTCAAGTTTGAAACTCATTCCTAACATGGTCCACGACCTCTAAGCCCACCCATCCATTTTTCTACTATTTATGCTATTTATTTTGATATTTTATTCATTAAAATTCATAATTAAATAAATAAATAATAGAAATAATGTAAATTTTAATGTGAATCCATTTTGGGAAAGTTTTATGCTGGTTTATGTCAATTGATTTCGTGCAATATCTTTTCAAATATGTCCAGGTTCATCCACATGTGAAAATGGCATAAAATCATCAAATATGGCATTTTTTTGAAATCTTAATCATGGTCTTAAAACACAACATTATGAGGGAGATTCTTTTCATGCTTTCTTGTCTCATCATTCTCCTCTATAAATATAGAGCCATACAAGCTTGAAAGGGACGAAAATCCTCTCTAAAAAGCTCTCAAAAATCTCTTCAAAAAGCTCTCAAAAAGTTCTTCAAAAAGCTCTCTAGAAATCAAAGAATTGGTGCAAGTCATATCTCGAGGTTCCGGTCTCTCTCAATTGACATCAAGCCTCAAACCATCCTCTTGAAGTCCTCAAGAGTCTTACAAGGCCCAAGAGCAATCCATCACACGCCTAGCACGCCCCCATTTGACAACACCAGTTTGGTAAAATTTTAAATTTTGAATCTCTAATTTTAATCACATTTTATGGTATGCTAACGTTTGCTTGAGTTTATACAGAACAGTTATGGATGTTTGAATCATAGGTTCCACGCAACAATAAAAAAAATACCATAGTTAGAGCATGAAGCTTTTGAAGATTCGGGCCTAGAGATTTTTGATGATTGCACCCCCACATTGCAGGCCCAATTTACTTTTCTCTAATTCTTTTATATTTATATTATTTCATTTATTTATTTTACTAACCCATCAAATTATTTTCTTTTTTATCAAAAAACCTTTTTCTATCCAATTAAATTCAAGATATTTATTTTTATTAAAAAAAGTAATTAATTTAATTAGGTTATTAATTATTAGACAACTTTAATTTCTTTTTACATAATTAAAACTAATTAGAATAAATAGGTTTTATTACTAACTTAATTATTTTATTTATTTCTTAAAATAACAAAAACCCAAAAATATGTCATTTAATTATTTTCATTAATTAATTTAATGACCAATCAATTTTGCATTTAATTTAAAAATCTAATTTCTTTTCTTAAAAAAAATATATAAAAAAACAAAACAAAAACATTTTCTTTTTTTAAATTAGGATAGAAGGGTTAAAACCCTAATTTCTCGTCGATCTAATTTTTAATCGCGCGCTTTATTATTATTTTGCCTCAATTATTGTATCTGCTCATAGTTTGTAATAATTTAATTAGGACGTTTATTTACCTTTACCGTTTTTATTTATTTTTTACGATATTTAATGTAACTGCCCATGGGATGTAATATTTTAATAGGACATTTATTTATTTTTCGGCATTTAAATTTCAAAGGGTTGCTTAATTTGGCGATGTAAATACCCGACGCCTTGTAATAATTTAGTTTAAATTCCACACCTTTAATTTCTGCGAATTATACAATTGTTAGATGTTTGATAATAGGGCTTGCATGACAAGAATGAATGCCTAATTTAAAAAACAGTTAGATCACCCTTAACATGTGCAAAGATAAAAATAACTGAAATCAACACACTCGCACATGCACACTCCTAGGGTACACCCCACTTGGTTGCCTTCGTACACGGTCATTGAGTATATGTTGTTTTAGAGGTCATCCTATTGTCTAAAAGATCATAGTTGCCTCGAAATGGTTGCCTCGAATATTGTTGCCTCAAACAAATTATCTAAGACATTAGGGTTACCGCTAAGGCGTCCTAACATTGCTTTAGTGACCGTATGTCCCTCATTCGAATTGACCCTCAAACTCCAACGATGATGCTACCTAATCACTAATAGTAGGATAGCATTGTCTAAAGGAAATTAGCATAGAACGATTCCTTTTTCGAGTAGGTAGATTAGTTCTTAAGTACTTGCTCTTTCAAAACAAAACTTTTTCGCACTTACACTTTTACAAACAAAGTTTTCAAAAACACTTCATTACACTCTTGAATACAGACGCAAGAGTTAAATTAAAGTAAAAACAAAAACTTTTTCAAAGCCACAAGCACAAAGAAAACAATTTTGAAAACAATGAGCAAGTACCTAAGAGCCCGTAGATAACTACGGATAGAAAGGATGCTAATACGTTCCCTTTCTATAATCTACCCCCCCCCCCCCCCCCCCCCCCCCCCCCCGTACTCAGAAAATCTCAAAAAAGGAATTTTTATGTGCTTTTTTCCTTTCCTTTTTGGATAAAATAAAAGTCGGTGGCGACTCTTGGTTACCGCGATATTTTGCGAATACAAACGCAAAACACAAACCAGCATTCCAAAAAACAGTCAGTTCTTCCCACCGAATCACAATGAGGTTGTATCTTCCTCACATAAGATCGGAGGTGCATCTTGGGACACGAAACCCCGTCGTACTTAGCAAACACTGGTGCCTTGAATTTTGGTGGAATAACAATCCCAGACACCAAAGCCAACTCTTTAAAGTCCAGCTCGGGCACTTTCTGAATCTCCATTGCATTTAGACGTTCTTCCATATGTTTATACTTCTCATCAGCTGGAGGATATTGCTCTTAAGAGTAGTTATCTTCTTCTTCCTCTTCAGATTCTGGACGGTCAGTCACTTAATTGTTTTTACCTTCTTGATTATCCTTTTCACCTCATGATGTTGCAATGTCTAGAGTCCGTTTGGCTTATCCCTTGAACCTTCTTCCCAAATTCAAAACACCGGTTGATTTCTTCACTTTCTTCTTCTTTTCTTTGATCAGCAGGGTTTTCAACTCATCTTGTCCTTTTTCCAGAGTCAAGAACATTTGTTGAAACTGGGCATTTTGCGCTTGAAGATCTGTCATTGTCTGCTCAAGATCCATCTTACTGAAATAAACAGTAGAAAGATAAGGAGACCTGTGGTAAGAAACTTGCTTATGTTATGATGAATGAAGATGCATATCTAATGATTTCAAGGAAATTAGAGATTTAAATTTTCTTTAGAACAAAAAAGAACACACGTTATATTAATAAAATCAAAGTTTGAGTACAACATGCCTCTTTGGGCTTACAATGAAAGAAATGAAAATACAAACAACTAAGACAAAAAAGTTAAGCGCATCCTCTTTAGTGCGATGTAGGCGTTCAGACTCCGCTCCTCATGTAGCTGCTTGGTGAGTTCCAGAACCTTCTTCTTGTTGGCATATAATTGGGCCTCAAAAGTGTCTCTCTTCCCCTTGAGCTTTATCTAATCCCTTTGCAAGTCTTCGAGAGAGGTGGGAATGTTAGGATGAAGGATAGTGTACAAGACATCTCCTTCTACAACACGCTCTATAATAACTGGGAGAATAGAGGGATAAGGCATCATAAGACTTTGAGCACAAGCTCGTACCCAATTGAGATAAGGCTCAAGAGGGATGGAATTCTTGTGCCCCAGTGTATTGCTATCAACTCTATGTACCATGCCCCAAGCTCACATGAACCTTTTGCGGTAATCCTGAGCATCATTCTCGTAGTTTAAGATGATTCCTTGAATAAGTGCATCATGAGGACCATCCCTTCTTGCATATCCAAACTTTCGTAGTTACAAACAAGGATTGTAAGTGATTCCTCCCCTAATGCCTAAGAGAGGGACATTAGGGAATTCTCCGTATCGGTCAATGATGGTAACATTCTCCGAGGATCGGGGACACCAAAGAATGCCTGAATGTGTAAGAGTCATCAACCTTTGAGACCATCTCAAACCTTGTTCATTCTTCAAGACAGGTCAGGGTAGGTGCGAAATAAACCACCTAGCCAAAATAGGTGTGCAACATAGAAGGGTTCCTCTCCTCTTTATAGTGCGAGTATGCAGTGTATGTAGGATATGTCCAAGCAGAGTAGGTACTGGATTGCGTGACAGGAAAACCTTAACTGCATTCACGTCTATGAGCTGGTCTGGATTAGGAAACAATACCAAACCATAGATAAGAAGGGCTAAAACCTCTTCAAAAGCTTGTAAGTCTAAGGTATCCCAGAAATGATGAGCTTTCTTGAACAATAACTTAGCCAAAAAACCTTTGACACCTCTCCTGGTTTCCCAATTGGCTACTACGTCAGACTATTGTAAGGACAGAGCTTTGACAATATCTTCAGGTATAGGGTATCTTTCCATACCATTGAAAGGTACCTCATTAAGGATAGGCACCCCTAACAGCAGAGAAAACTCCTTCATAGTAGGCATTAACTGGTAATCCGGAAAAGTGAAGCAGTGATGTAGAGGGTCAAAGAACTGAAAGAGCACTTTTAACATTTCTTAATCAGGGTTTGAAGTGACCAAGCTGAGAAGCCTACCATGTTTTTCTGTGAATTAAGAACATTCGGGAACCCTTGATGCCAAATCCTTAAGCTGATGAGGTACTTTCACCAAACTGATTTGGATAGTGAATATGCGGGCGAGAGCCGTGTCCTACAAAACAAGACAAAAATAAACTCTAAGAATCCTTGAAATGGTTAGTATGACATGCTATGTTATGATGTCATGATTTTTCTCAGATATAGTAGATATAGCAAGCTCAAACAAGTCACACAAATACCTTAGGTTTAAGGCTTGCATGGATTTTAAGGTGATACCCTCTTGAAATTGGGTTGGTTCAACTTCTCCTAAATATAGTAACCGGGTTCTAAGAGATCTCAATATCACCGGTCTTTCCCCCAAATCTCATTCTGATAGATAATTGACTTGCCACCAAACAAAACTCAAGGGTCAAACATCAATGAGTGTAGCATCGAGTATCAACCGACTTTGGGTTTACACCAAATACGGTTATCTCACTACGTCCTAAAAGCCAAGTTGGTCAATTAAGGTGCTAAGGTCAGTTGACGCTTTATGATACCATGCAGCGGCCCCGTATTCTCCTTGATTACTCAAGGGCTACCAGTACACACCAAAGTATCGCATCAACGTAGCTACTGTTTCAACCGTGTCGGTATACCCCACACAGATCCCTCACAGTTTATTGCTACTTACCTAAAAAGGTGCCCCAAATATGGATGTAGGATCAAAGTAAACCCAAATAAGAAACCATAATATAAAGCATGCAAGTCAAACAAAGAAAGCAAGTAAATATGATCTAGCCCTAAGGTAACCCCACTTTTAAGTATTTCCCCAGCAGAGTTGCCAGTTCTATATTACGGTTGGAGAACTGACTTGGGTGTTTTGCGTTTGATCACAATTGTGCAGATAGCAAGAGTCGCCACCGACTTTTCTTTTATTCAACAGGAAAGGCTGAAAAGAACAGGAAAGACCTTTAGAGATTTTTTCTGAGTTCGGAGGGTAGATTATGAAAAGGGAAGGTATTAGCACCCTTTTCATCCATAGTTATCTACGGGCTCTTAGTTGCTTGCTAGATCACTTGCTTTTTTTAATGTGCTTGTGGTGTGGGTTTTGAAAGTATTTTGAAAATGTCTTGGTAATGGTTCTCATTTCTATAAGAACGCGTACAAAGTATTTGTTTCAAAAATAGTTCAAATATGTTTTTGTGGAGTGTTTTTTTAAAAGTGTTCTTGAAAATATGTTTTTGTAATAATTCTCGTCTCTATAAGAACGTATACAAAAAAGCTTTTGTCTTTTGAAAGGTTTTAATATGAAAGTGTTGGTGTAAAATGTTTGGTTGTGAGTAAGCAAGCAACTATGAGCGAAGTTACCTACTCAAAATGTCTTAAATGTTTCTGTTCCCCCTCCTTTAGATGTTGTTATCTTACCATTGATTTGGTAAGAAGCCCCATCGTTGGATGTGAAGGGACAGGCGCAGAATGTTTGTACAGTCATAGAAGGAAACTTATGAGACGCTTTAGCAATTTTTTGTAAGGGACTATATCATTTTATCAAAGGAAACATCGAGGGACATCGAGGGACTACGATCTTTTTTATCGAAGGGTCTTTGCTAAAGTGTCCCATATTCAAGGGGCATGACTGTATTTACGAGGCAACGAGCGAGGTTATCCTAGAGGTGCGCGTGTGAAAAGTGTGTTTGATTCAAGTTATTTTGTCTTTGAAATTAGGTTATCTATCTATTGATTTTAAATCTTACCATACACACCTAATTACTATACAGTATAAGGAATTCAGTAAATTGCGGAAATTAAATTTCTACGCTATTACAGAGCTTTCGGGAATGGGGGTACAAATTTACAAATGGGGATGGATTAATGCATTTAAATATCCAAATAGGCAAACAATACAACCAAATCGAATCGAGCAATTAATCGAAATTACAACAAGTTTATGAAGTAAAATTAATTAACAAAATAAAGATAAGGAAATAAAATTCTTGTTTTTTGTTTGAAAAATGTTTGAAAAGAAAAATAGAAAAATCTATTCTATTTTTTTTCTAAAGAAATTAAATCAAATGCATGCATTTTGTCTTTTAGGGTTTTTGCTATTAAGAAAATAAATAAACAAATTAAGACTAAAATACAAAAATTAATTAGTAAAAATATTTATAAAGTTTTTTCCTAAATTAAATTAGAACTAAGAACTAAAGTTAATTAAGAAAATTAATTAACAAAATTCAATATTTATTAAATTAATAGAAATAAGTAAATATTAAAACAAAACAAAATGGAGGGGTGGTGTTAAATCGAAAAAATAGGGTGATGTTGTCTTTTTTGGAGTATGGGCTTTAGAGACTTAAGCCCAAGGTTTTTTTGTTTTAACAAAAAAATGAATGAAGCAAACAAATCAGAAAAGATGGGGAAAAGACGTCCCCAACGGTCTCGCACCCGGGACCTCCTTTCCAAACACTAACGCCTTAACCATCACACCAAATGTTCATTCGTTATCTTAATTACTTTCACAAATATGTAACTTAAAACTAAAAAAAATGGGTTGGGCCAAGTAAACCTGGCCCAAACCTGGTTTTGGGAATGAAATTGAAAGGGGTTTGGAATCTCAACATAAAGGACGTTGTTGTTGTTATTTCAACTGGGAATGGAAACCCTAATCCAGAAAACCTTATTTCTCTTCCTAATCTCACGCTATCTTCTTCCTCCCTCTCTCTCTAACGATACTTTTCTAACCTGAGAATTCCAACATCATCTTATCCTCACCTTCTTCCCACCATCTGTAACCGGGACCTATCTCTCCCGTCTCTCTCATCCTTTCCGATTTGACCTAGAAATGTTGCTCTCTTTATTGATACAAGCCCAAACCTTTCTCTAACCCTAAACTCCGGCTCTTATAATACTCGTGAAGGGGAATCGGTGATGGATTGGTGGAGATTAAAGGTTTGTGTTACTGTAATTTTTTGTGATTTTCTGTCTAATGGTTTTTTATGCCCTAGTTAATGCAGAAAATATATGAGTAGATGCATGAGAATAGGGGAAAGGATTATACCTGTGGAAGCTCTTCTTTCTGGTATGGCTTCTTCCTTCGTTTTGCTGGCTTTCATTCTCTTGTGATTCCCTTTGCAGTTTGTGAGCTTTGCTGGATGGAGGGATGAGGTAGATGATGGTGTTCAGTGGTGAATGAGGGTGAGTGAGGAAGGGAGATGATGATGAGGTTAAAACAATTGGAAAAAGGGTTTTGGATTTGAGTTGAAGTTGAATCAATCTCTATATGGTGATGGATTATGTTCTATCTTTTTTTGTTTTCTGTCTTTTGTGTGTATATTGGCTTGGTTATCTCTTGCTGGTTTTTATATTTTCTGATATGCTGCTTAGTTTGTATATTGTCTTGATTTTCTGGTTGGTTTGTATATTGTCTTTCCCTCCTCTTGCTTTGTGAAGCATTCTTGTTATTATATTGAAAACATGGTGAAAAAGTGGGGGGAAATTTTGAGGTTTTTTCCAATTTGTGGTATGCTGACTTTGGCATTTTGAGCAAGGTTTTAAGTTGCCTATTTTGTGCAACATTTAGCCTGAGTTTAGGCAGAGATGACCTTGGCACTTTGTGTAAGCTAGGTGATATCCTTCAACTTGTCTCTTTCCTCTTTTGTCTTTCAATGAAAACGTAAGGCTATTTGCGTTTTTCACAAACATTTCAGAACGGCTTGTATAATTTAGGGAAAATGATGATGTAGCTTGTTTGTTGAGCAAGCTAGCTTGCTGTTTTGCCTTGTCCTATTTTTGTTTTATTTGTTGATTCTTTCTTTCCATGTTTTACATCAACTGCTATTTTGCTGCAATATTGTCGCAGGTTTGCCTTGCTGTTCTGTTTGTTGCAGGTTTGTTGGCTTGTGTGCTTGGCAGCTTGCTTGCTTCTATGTTGTTGTTGCTTCTTGCAGCATGTCTTTGCTTGTTATATTGCTGATGTTTAGACAGCCTTGGGCTTGCTTGTTTGCATATTTGTTGCAGGTTTGCTGCATTGCAACCTGTTTGCTGCTATGTTGCTGCTATTTTTGTAGCTAGCCTTTGCTTGGCTTGTTGTGTTTGGCAGCTTGCTTGCTTGCATATTTTCTTTTCCTTTGGGCTTGCTTGTTTGAATATTTTCTTTTCCTTTTTGTGAACCAAGGCCCAACCTTGTGATTTCTAAAAATGGGAGAAGAGGGATTATGATAAAATAACCCTTAAAATCTGATTCCTAAATACAAACCCTAATGATGAATTTTTCCCTTCTTTACACATCACTTTTGCTTGAATTGCTTGCTAACTTTCTTTTCTTCTTGTTTCATGGACACGAGGGTTGGATGGATTGCTTGAAGATTAAGCAATGAAGACTTGAAGAAACAAAATAAAACTTCTTTCTTTGTAAACAAAACAAAATTTTGTAATTTATTTCATTTGTAATGAACACAAAACCTTGAGAAAATTTGTGAATGATAAAATTTGTTGTACGAATCTTGAATTTTGTTTGAATTTTGAAATTCTCAATTTGAATGGTTTGAATGATACATATTGACTTAGTAACTTGAACTTCAAGCAATCACAAATGATCAAATAAACCATGCGCCTTGTACTCTAATAAAATTCCTAAACAAAATAAATGTTTAAGAATTCAATTCCAATTTGTTAACTCGAACCCAAAACCATGGACATTTAAATGAAAGCCTTAATCTTCACATCATGTCCAAATCCAATTTGCATTCAAAATGAACTCGCACGCCATGCTCGATAAAAATGGAAATTCATTTCCAAACAAACATGCTTCAAGAACATTCATCAATCTTGTAGAATTAACAGATTTCAAAACAACTGTGGTTGAGAACATTTGAAATCAAACAAATGACTTGCGACGATTCGATAACTTTCAAAGTCTTCCAAACACAATTTTATTTCGATCTTTGAAGATAAACTCGTGAGGGACATCACTTATGACCATATGCAGAAATAATCGTCCCAAGATCTTGTAATTTAAGGAAATCACAATTCTTAGAAATCAGGCGACAGTTACTTAAGATTAGGTCAAAATTCATAAAGCGACTTTTAACGTATTTGAATTTTGGTGATCTTCCACTCATAATCAGCTCTTGATTTGTGAATGGAAATTAGAGATGACGTCAAGGAGAGTCATACGCAAGAAGAACCTCTCAAAAATATCGAATAATGAAGAAGTTATAATCGTTTTAATTTGCTCTCGCAAAAGGTCGATTTTTGGGTCAATGTAGTCGTTTTCAGTTATCTGAGCCATCGACTGAGCAAACTTGCAATGCAAAGTTTTAAAACTGGCATAAACATCCTTGAGGAGACATGAAGATCTATGAAGACCATTTGAAGCCTTGAAGACTCAATTTTCTCTGAGAAATATCAAACCCTAATTATTACTTTACTGCGTAGAGAGAGAATCTACCTGACCAACTTCTGAGCCAAATTGAGTATTCGAAAAACCCTAGAATATGAAAAATGAGAGGGAAATTTTTTGGGTACGACAGGGACAAACTGCTAGAATTTGGGGTCTAATCAATGATCAACCTCTCTCGACAAACAGGGAATTGGGTGACATGTTCATTAGGGAACATGTTGAAAATAAAATCAGAAGCGGTGAAATTCAGGGGACTGTATCTTCAAGTACTCAGAAGAGATCATACAAAGGAAAGAATGAGTCCAATATTGTGTACGGCCAAAAGGGTCATAATAAGAGGGATCTCAACCAATCTGTGGAGGCAATGTGGATCTGTAACCGTGCACCAATGCAATAACGACAACAGGGTAATCAGCATAAGCAACACACGCCCAAAAGACAATTTACCAAAATCAATATGTCTTTGGCTCAAGCATTGCAACACATGTTGAAGGCGGAGTTAGTTACATTGAAGGACCCTCCTCAGAACCCCAATAATTCCTCTCCCCATCAAAATCCTAATGAAAGGTATACATACCATTCCAACAGTGCTGGACATGACACTAACAACCGTTGGGCTTTGAAACAAGAGATTCAAGACTTGATTGATGAACGAGTGTTGGAATTTACACAAGATGGCCAGCTTAAGTTTTTCTGTCAGCCCTCAAAGGCACACCATCTGAAGTGATAAATTCAGGAGGAGAAGCTTTTTGTTCATTCAAATTTTCATTTGTAATTTCTTTAGTTGATTCAAACACTTATCTTAATGTCGGACTTTGGTTGTCCCCAATAATCCATTGCATGTACTTGTCTTGAATTAATCTATTCATTTTCACTATACGAAAAATATGCTTTTACTTCCTTTTTATGATATTAAACTCTCGATTAAAAGCTACAAGCTTTTAGAGGGAGGATGATGAAAATGATACCATAATCTCTACAGTGTGCTTTTGAATAGACCTTGTTGACAATGTACAGGCATTGTTTCAAATCCTAAACATTGGAGTTATAAGGAAGATAATCCTTAATTAACCCCTTTGAGCCTAAGAAGTAGGAGTTTTATTTTCGCATAAATTGAAACCTTTAATCATAACCTGGGGCAGGGTAGTTTCTCAGTTAATTCAAATATGAATTGAGTCGCAAGCTTTCACTTTGTACACATCGAATAGTATCAAAGACATCCTTCCGAATCAAAAGTTAGTTATGTTTCTGCGTAATCATTAAAACAAGCAGTCATTATCTCTCAAAAGAAAAGCCCGTTAAGTCAAAACCTATGAAGGAGACTTAAGAAAAAATTGGGGCATCCAGCTGACTATAATCACAAAAGAAACAGTTCAGGCACAAGGTAAGGATAATAAAATTAAAAAGAGGTCGCTACAAATCCTCGACAAAAGAAAATGTTACAAAAAATGAATACCTTCTCAAATAAACTTCCAGTATTCGAACCATCACCAAAATATCATTCCAGACTCAACTGGAATCCAAATGCATAATTAACTAAGTATAGGGTTGAAGAACATCACGAAGAACGGGTTGGGTACGAATAAAGTTTGAGCCTTCATCCTTTTTTTCTTAAACCATGAACCAAACCACGTTACAACCATTAAAAGTCCTAACTGAAGTATAGGTTGGTTTGAAAGCATATTGTTACAAAAGGTATCCTGACTCCTGTAAGGCTTACTATAAATCCTGAGTTGAATTCATATTCTTACAAAATTCTATTGTTTATTAAAAATGCGTTTTCAAAATACTTCAAGAGAGGCATAAGCTTTGCATTTTAAATATCACTATTTTCATATAAATAATTGTTCGACAGCAGAGAAATTCACACAACAAATACTCAATGAATGAAAATCCTCCCAATGGACAGAATTACTTCAGAGGACGGGTCAAAGAGAAAGACACTTCCAGTAACAGACCTTTCATGGACACAAATGGTTATAAGTCAAGGGGCATGACATGTTATTGTCCAACTCATTTGTGGTTGTTAAGTCAAGATTCAAAGAATCTCTCAAAAGTACTGAATAGCCAGGGGGAAATCTCCATCTGAATCACTTGGGAGATGTTACATTGATCATGAGTTTCAGCAAAAGCCACATCCAAAATCAAATCTTCGGATCTTCAACATAGATACATTCCCCGCAAGGCTCACAAGATTATCCACACAGAGTCATCTTCACAAGCTCATCTTCACCAGCAGACATCCCTAGAGGATAAAGGAGTATGATCTTTTCCTCGACAATGTCACTAACCTACGGAGTCCCAATCCTCATCAGAGATTATGACATTAGTATAGTTTATGGAAATTCTCTTCCTCAGCTGAGTTTATTCCTCCAAAAACTGTAAAAACCTCTGCAGATTTTCTTTTCTCCAGCAGAGCTTATTTCCTTAGCAGAATATTTCTCCGTCCAGCTTAGGGTTTATTTCCCCAACATGGTTTATTTCCCTAACAAATTTCAGTCTCCCCAGACTTAGTCTATTTCTCTAAATACAAGCAAGATTCCCATCTCCAGCAGAGGGCAGTCTGAATTGCTATCCCTATAGAGTTGCCATGGAATCTGAAACCATACCAGATATCATTCAACCTTATCCTACCCAGAAGAGTCGACATCCATATCAGAAACTCGATCAGACAACACATCAAAAGGTTACCCATATCTTTTATCCCCCAATCAGGGTATATAAAAATTAAGTTCCCTAGTAGAGCGACGAACAACCAATGTTCTTGAGCTCTTCTCGCTAAGCAGAAATCAATATTCCCTAGTGGAGTTTCCTCAAACAGGAAATAGTAATCCCCAGTGAGAACATTCTAAACAAAGGTTGAAGATTACACATATTCTTCATCCCCAGCAACGGTCATGGATTCATTTTCCCCAGCAAGATGTTATACGAAGCTACCAATACGCTTCAATAACATTTCACATTCATACATCATTTACGAACGCCATATCATATGCATATAAAACACATATAGCACAGTCTCATTTATTTCAATAACATCATTACGCAATTCATTTCATACATCATGACATTGCATACAGCTAACTCTTTATCTTTTCAGGTAAAGTTCACAAACAGACAAATATCATCAACAATTCTCAAATGAGTCCAAGATTAATCCCCGAAGCAAGACGGGGCAACTATATTTGTGACCAGGTCAGAGATTAATTCCTGAAACAAGACAGGGAAACTATCTCTACGATCAATAAAAAGTAGGTTCCAGATTAATTCCCGAAACAAGACGGGGTAACTATTTGGATGACCAGCCACAAATTAATACCTGAAACAGGACAGAGCAACTATCCGTGGAAAACAAATTGTAGATTAATTCTCGAAATAGGATGGGGCAACTATCTACATAAATAGGTCCAAGATTAATTGCAAAAACAAGACGGGGAAATTATCTATGTGACCAGGTAATAGATTAATTCCCAAAACAAGAAGGGGAAACTATCTCTACGACCAACAAAAAGCAGGTTCCAGATTAATTCCCGAAACAAGACAGGGAAACTACCTGGATGACCAGCCACAGATTAATATCTGAAATAGGTCAGAGAAAGTATCTGTGAAAAACATATTGTAGATCAATTCCTGAAACAGGATGGGGTAACTGTCTACATGATGAACATTTCCTTCTGATACTGAATTCTGACAAGCACTTCCCTCAAAGACTAAATCTAATAAGTAAGCTACTTAGGACATTTCCTCAGAGGGTCATTCTCAAAGAGACCTCTTCTAGATCAGATTAAATCGAGCGTAGATTTATTCTGACGCTTCTTCCAATTGAATACGAACGTAGACATCTTATGGCTCAGATTAAATGGAGCGTAGATTTATTATGATACTTCTTCCAGTTGAATTTGGGCATAAACATCCTCTGGCTCAGATTAAGTTGAGCGTAGATTTATTCTGATACTTCTTCTAGTTGTAGACAAGCATAAACGTCTTCTGGCTCAGATTAAATCGAGCGTAGATTTATTCTGACATTTCTTCCAATTAAATACGAGCATAAACGTCTTCTGGCTCAGATTAAGTCGAGCGTAGATTTACTCTGATACTTCTTTCAGTTAAAGATGAGCATAGACCACTTATGGCTCTGATTAAATCGAGCGTAGATTTATTCTGATACTTCTTCCAGATGAATCATAGACATCTTTTGGCTCAGATTAAATCAAGCGTAGATTTATTCTGATACTTCTTCCAGTAAACATCTTCTGGCTCAGATTAGATCGAGCATAGATTTATTCTGATACTTCTTCCAGTAGACATTTTTTGGCTCAGATTAAATCGAGCGTAGATTTATTCTGATACTCCTCCCAGTTAAAGACAGGTGTAGACATCTTCTGGCTCAGATTAAATCAAGCTTTGATTCATTCTAATACTTCTTCCAGTTGAAGACGATGGTAGACTTAGTCTAATTTCTATCAACAGTTACTTTGGATGGCATTTATAAGGCCATCTCCGTTGACTCACCGTTACCTCTCCAAATGACATCTTTAAGTTCATTCTTAGTATAATCAACCAACACCATTACTTTGTGCACTGACGAGTTCAAATTTCTTGGTACTTAAGTGTTTAATCATCTTCTACCTTTAAGTCACGAATGGCGGGCATGCCAATCTAACTCTTCTAGTTTAAGAAGATTGAACAGGGGAAGTTGTTGCACCCCAAAATTTTCCCTCCTAATTCTACCTTTATCTTTCTTGGGCTTTTCATTTTATATGCATCATTTTCACTTGGTCATTTGCATAAAATTCATTCTATCAATAAGGCATGAGATCAAGAAGCAGTGTGTGGTACGAATTAGTGTTTCACTTTGTTCTGGATTTCTTTACCAAATAAAGGTTGATCCTTTGTATGATACGGTGGGAGACTTGACTTGAGGGTTTTGAGTTTGATCGCAAGTGTTGCGGTTAGCAAGAGTCGCCATCGACTTTTCTTTTATCCAAAAGGAAAGGTGAAAAAGCACAGGAAAGACCTTTGAGATTGTTTCTTGAGTTCGGGGGGTAGATTATCAAAAGGGAAGGTATTAGCACCCTTTTCATCCATGTTTATCCATGGGCTCTTAGTTACTTGCTATATCACTTGCTTTTGTTTTAAATTGTGCTTTGTGTGGTTTTTGAAAGTATTTTGTAAATATGCCATTGTTTAGGCAATCTTTGTAATGATTCTCGTTCATAAGAATGTATACAAAGATGTTTGATCTTTTGAAAATGTTTTCAATGTTTATAAGATGTTTGAAAATGTGTATGTTTGTTTTTGAAAATATCAAGGATGTTTGTTTTGAAATGGAGCAAGTAATTAGGAGCAATCTACCTACTCAAATGTCTTTCTTGTTCATTTTCTTTTCCTTTGACATTGTTGTCTTACCATTGATTTGGTAAGCAACCCTATCTTTGGATGTAAACGGGACGGGCATGGGTCATTGTATAGCCATGATTAACAATGTTGCAAGGTATCTTAGCTTTCTTTTTGAGGGACTAAGATCATTTGTAAGGCAACTTAGATAGCGTCATCGAGGGACTATGATCTTGTTTTTGTTTGTTTTTTCTAAGATACCTCACATGCGTAATATAGACATTTTGTAAGGCAACCGAGTGGATTTTATCCTAGGGGTACTTGTGTGCAAGTGTGTTATTTTCATGCTTGATTTTGTATTGAATTAGGGTTTTCTACTTGATTGATTTTATTCTTTCCATACAAACTCTAATTACTAGCATGTTATGTAAAAGCGATAAATTACGAAATTTAAAGTTACTACACTATTACAATATTTGTGGGAGGGGGTATACAATTTATGAATGGGGATTGCAATAATATAAACCTAATTAATCTATTACAATCAAAGTGTAAATGCAAATTGTAAGAAATGATTTTTGTGTTTGGATTTTTATATGAAAGAGGTTTTAACCTAAACCTAATTAGAGAAAAAATAATTAAATTAAATTAACTTAAATTAATTAAGAAAAGAAATTAATTAAGAAAATATTTTTGAATAAAACTCTAATTCTATTTAATTGATTAAAAGAAAATAAGTTTAAAGAAAAAGTATTTTTTTGAATTTTTGTCTTGAAAATAATATATGGTGTTGTCAAATACTTTTGGCCTTTTCTACATTAAAATAAATATATTTAAATAAATAATAATCTAGTTTTAATTTAATTTACAAGGAAACTAGTAAAGTAAAATAAAGTATAATGAATAAAAATAATTTTTGTGTGGGAAAAATATTTAAATCATATCAAAACATAAGTCTATTATTTTTATATTTTTTTATGATTTTTTTGGTATTTTAGAAAATATATTTGAAAGGAAAATTGAAATAAATAAGTAAATAAAAATAAATGGGCCAGGGGTTGCCAAAAGTAGGCAGGGAGGTGAGCTAGCAAAAAATAAAATAAAAAACACTGTGAGTCGCAAAGGGCCCAGCGCCTGCAAAAAAATGTTAGGAAAACAGAAAAATATGAAAAAATGCAAACAGGGGGTTCACATTAGTTCGAACCCTCGCTCTTTAGGTAAGAAATGACTTAGTACGCACGCGCTTGCCACTAGGGTGGCAGTTTCATCCGGTCATATAACCAAACCATAAATATATATTAGAAACTGTTTTCCGAAGGCAACTTCGTCTTCAACCTCGCGCCTAGCCAGACCACCTGTATCTTCCTCATCTCTCCACAAAAATGGAAAGTTCAAACATTAAAGTTGTGGTGTTTCTTCCCACGAATCCAACCATATAACTTATGTAAGCTAAAAGTCAAAGATAAAAACTAATTTTGCTGGCCCTAAATTGAAACCTAATTTTCTCAGAAATTTCAAATCCAAAATTCTCTATACACAGTTAATATAAATGGGAACTATGAACATGGTCAGCTTTAGAGAAAAGATATCTACAGTTTGTCTTCACAAATCAGGATCAAATGATGCTTGTATGAAGAGATAGAAGTTTGAAAATTTACCTCTTGCCGCTGGAGTCGTGAATGGAGTTTGAGAAACTTTTGAGATGGCCTGAGGATCTATTTAGCTTTCCTGGACCTCCTTGAGTGTATTCCAACTCCTACTTTGCCTTGAAATTCCCCGAATCTCTCTACTCAAGTCAACCTGCAAGCTTGATATTTCAAAATGGTGGATACTGATGGAGGAGTTACAGTCTTGAAACATGGGCCTAGATTGCTTTGGTATGGTGTATAGAAGGTGTTTGAATGATTAGTTTTCAAAACGCACAAGTGGAAATGAAGAAGATGAGTTTTGGTTCAAAACTGTGTATCAATTGTGTTCTTTGAGCAGATTTATGGTTTTTGAGTGTTTGAGATAGTTTCAGAGCACCAACATCTGTGTGTCATCTTGCAAATAGTGTGTGTACTTATAGGCAATAGGTTTTGAGGCTTGAAACAACTCAGAAATTGAAATCACATGTTATGGCTTGGTTACTTGTTTTTGAAGCAAAGTTGACAAACATGGTTTCAATGTGGAGTACAAGGGTTTGCAGGGTGGTTAGCAGGATGTAGGCATGTTTCTTCTTGCTTTTAAATGCTTTTAATTCAGAAACAACAATGTATCGGCTCAAGAAGAGTTCACATTTTGATTAAATTCAGTTTTCCAAAATGGAAGTGGTGACTTTCTTCCAAAAATGGAAATGCAACTTGGATAATGGCTCAAATGCTTGGAGAATGGCTCTATCATTTGTGTAAGAATTAAATTATTGAGTGATTAGAAAGTTTGAAGCCTGAAAAGAAAGATTTGTACAACATGCTTGAAGATTGGATCAAGTGTTCTTCACAAAATGGCTTGTGATCCAAGTGACAAAACACCAACTTCTTTCCTTCGATTCTCCTTGCTCAGGAATGATCTCAAGGAGTTCTTGGACATTTTGGAAAGCTTTCAATGTGCTCTTCAACTCATCATTGAATTTATTTTGAATACTCCCCTTGGAACTATGTGAAACATCTCCATGAAGTTAGGTCAAAAATCTGTCTAACTAGGGCAAAATTTCACTAAGTCTTTTTTAGTTCATGAGCATGTATTCATAAAATTATAACTTGAGATCCAAGCACTTTTAGGAGAAGTTGTGTGTAGAAAAGTTATAGATTTCATGGAGATATACAACTTTCATGTTGGAAGTTTCCTTTGAATCATCTTGTATCATGGTGAAATTTTAGCTTAAAATTATGAAAAAATAAGAAATTTTCAACACTTAGAAAAATTTCTTAGTTTAGAAATTTTGACTTTTCAAAATGAAATCTTCATTTCTTGATTTCTTGAGGAATAAGTTTCCTATTTTGACATGTTTTGATGAATTATGATCTTTGGCACTTGAATTTGACCAAAAAGTCAAAGTTTGACTTTTCAGTATACAGTTCACTTTTAATCAGTTGACTGCAAAATTCATCTGTCAATCCAATGGACTTGTAATGTTTTGAATCATGTGATTAGGTCAAAATGGTGCACTTGGACTCTTGAAATCATTCCTTAAACCAATTGATCATTTTCTAGGTCAAAAAAAATCAAAAATTGCCCTTTCCCCAATTAAAACCCTAATTTTGACCATTTTTCCCTTTTGAAGATTTAATCAAATTTCATGAGGAATTATGGTCCAAACTTGATCAAATTATACATATGAGTCTAAGATGTTGAGGTGGATCAAAAATTATGAAGTTTGACTGTAAATTGGCTATGGTTGACTTTTTCACCAAAATAGTTGATTTTTAGGTAAATTATTCAATTGACTGATCAAAAGTGTGGTCCAAGGCTTGAAACTTGACATTAGTGATCTTGGGGGTCCATAATGGTCCATGAAAGTCATATGAAGCATTGATAGTCCAAAAATCCTTGTGCAAACTCAAACCCTAATTTTGGTCATCAGTGCATAATGAGGTGTCTTGAGCTGATCAAACTCTAGTGCAGTCTTGAGCCTAAGGAGATCTTATGAGAAAATTCTTGATAGGTGAGAGGGAAAATTTTGGGGTGCAATAGCTTCCCCTGTTCAATATTCTTAAACCTGAAGAGTTAGATTGGCGAGTTTTGCCATTCGTGACTCGAAGGTGGAAGATGATTGGACACTAGAGTGCCTAAAAATTTGCACTCGGTGATGTGAAGGTTGAGGGAATGGGCTTAAAGATGCCATTTAGAGAAGTGATAGAAAGTTTTAGAATATGGGCTTAAAGATGCCATCCAAAAGTGATTGTTGGTATTGAATTTGTAAGTTGAAAGAATGAGTATCAGAATAGCGTCCATGTCTGGAGCGTATCTGAACTGTATCTGGGAGCTGATTTTGAATGAGTGTTAGAATGGCATCTGTATCTGTGGCGTATCCGAACTGTATCTGAAAGTTGAATCTGAATGAGTATCTAGATGGCATCCGTGTCTGGAGCGTATCTGAACTGTATCTGAAAACTGAATCTGAATGAGTATCAGGATGGCATCCATGTTTGGAGCGTATCTGAATTGTATCTGAAAGTTGAATCTTAATGAGTATTGGATGGCATCCGTATCTGGAGTGTATCTAAATTGTATCTGAAAATGAATCTGAATGAGTATCAGGATGGCATCAGTGTCTAGAGCGTATCTGAACTATATCTGAAAGTTGAATCTGAATGAGTATCAGGATGGCATCCGTGTATAGAGCGTATTTGAACTGTATCTAAAAACCGAATCTGAATGAGTATCGGGATGGCATCCGTGTTTGGATCGTATCTGAACTGTATCTGAAAGTTGAATCTGAATGAGTATCAGGATGGCATCCGTGTCTGGAGCGTATCTGAACTGTATCTGAAAACTGAATCTGAATGAGTATCAGGATGGCATCCATGTCTGGAGCGTATCTGAACTGTATCTGAAAACTGAATTTGAATGAGTATCAGGATGGCATCCGTGTCTGGAGCGTATCTGAACTATATCTGAAATTTTTGAATATTGTTAATGGTAGTTGTTAACCTTATCCTGAGAAAGGTAAAATGTTAGCTAAAATTAAATGTTTATGTTGTATGAAATGCATAGTATAATGCATTCGTGTTATAATTTTTTATGATATATGGATGCAATGTATGTGTATGTGAGCTAGTTTGCTACACTGCTTTCGGATTGGGGAAAATAAATCCCTGACTGCTGATGAGGATATGGAGTCTTCATGTCTTGAAGTTTGAAGCGTTCGATGAATTTCCGCTTATAGAAATAAACTCTGTTGTAAGGGGAATACCGTGTACTATTTGAAAAATCCTGGTCGGGGAATTCTGAGAAATTTGGTGACTCCTACTGGGGAGTGATAACTGGGAGTTTTGTTCCGCTGGGGATTAAGCTGTACACTGCGGGGAACTTTTACGGAAAATGACTTAGAGAGATTTCCCTATCTCTTAAAGCCAACAATGATTGTCTTTTATTTTGTTTATTTGTAAACAGTAATTATGTTCAACAATGAATCATTTGACGTTTTTGTAAACAAGACACAAGAGTAAAGAAAAACAGATAGTTTTACACTTTCAAAGGAATATCTTTGTATTGACTTTGAGTAAGTATTTTTGTACAGTGAGACAAACATTCTAGTAGGAGAACGCCGTCGTAAAAAGATGAAAATTTTAATATGAAGAAAAGATAGCTATGTATATTAATCTCATGGGGTTCCCATTTTGCTATGGCATTTGTATCTCTGAGAATCTTGTCTATCTGTTGCCTCGTCCGAAGATGATTGAATTGATCAGAACCTCTGAGTTTGTCAATTAGAGCCAAATGTTGTCCGTAAGGTGATCCGACGGGAAATAGTCATATGCTTTAATTCCCTAACTTTTTCCTGGACAGCCCTTTCGGGTTTTCAATCCACCGGGAAACCCTTTTTTTGCCCAAGTCTCCCTTTCAGGTTTTCAACTTGTCGGGTGACAGTTTTTTTGGTTTTATCCCTAATTTTTCCCCAAACCCTTTTGGTTCGCCGGGATGCCCTTGTTTTTCCTAGGTATGTCAAACTAGCGGGTCTCTTATGCGTAGTATCTTTTGACTATGTCCATGTTTGCAGGATGGGCAGGTCGTCACCATCTATGGTGGTCAAGATCATTGCCCCACCAGAGAAAATGTTTTTGATTACACATGGTCTTTCATAGGTAGGACTCCACTTGCCCCTAGTATCACCTTGTGGCAGTATGATGCGTTTGATCACCAGATCTCCAACTTGATACACTTGGCGTCTAACCTTTTTGTTGAAAGCCTTGATCATCCATTTTTGATACATTTGACCATGGCAAACAGCAGTAAGTCTCTTCTCATCAATCAAGTTCAATTGATCAAGTCGAGTCTGGATCCAATCATCTTAGTTCAGCTCTGCATCCTTCATAATCCTCAGAGAGGGGATCTGGACCTCGATAGGCAAGATAGCTTCCATGTTGTAAACCAGAGAATAGGGTGTTGTCCCGGTTGATGTGCGAGTCATGGTACGATACCCGTGGAGAGCGAATGGTAACATCTCATGCCAGTCTTTGTATGTGACTGTCATTTTCTGTATGATCTTTTTAATGTTTTTATTTGTAGCTTCGACAACACCATTCATCTTTGGCCGATAGGGGGAAGAATTATGATGCTGAATCTTGAATTGCTCGCATAATGTAGTGATCATAGTGTTGTTGAGATTTGTACCATTGTCAGTGATGATCCTTTCCGGGATACCGTATCGGCAAATGAGATTTTGCTTGATGAAACAGGCAACAACATTCTTGGTAACGGAAGCGAAGGAAGCTTCCTCCACCCACTTTGTAAAATAATCAATGGCCACTAAGATGAAGCGGTGTCCATTGGAGGCCTTCGACTTGATTTCCCCAATCATATCAATCCCCCACATAGCAAAGGGCCAAGGAGCCGTCAAGACATTCAGAGGAACCAGAGGTACGTGCACCTTGTCAGCATAAATCTGACACTTATGGCAGGTTCGAGAGTGTTGATATCAATCTACTTCCATGGTAGACCAGTAATAGCCTGCCCGTAAGATTTTCTTTTCCATCGTATGCCCACTGGAGTGGGTGCCAAAAGTTCCCTCATGCAATTCAGCCATGATCCTTTCAGCTTCAACCTTATCTACACACCGAAGTAACACAGAGTCATGATTGCGTTTATACAGGATGTCGTTACTAAGGAAGAACTTAGCAGAGAATCTTCTTAAGAACTTCTTATCATTAACTGAAGCTCCTTCTGGATATTCCTGAGCTTCGAGATACCTCTTGACTTCGTGAAACCAAGGCTGGTCCACTACTTCTTCAGTATTAATCTCGTGATAGTGTGCTGGTTCATCCATTCGTTCAATGGTGATCTAGGGAGCCTCGTCATCCCAATTAAGTTTAAACATAGATGACATTATGGCTAGTGCGTCTGCTAGCTGATTTTCTTCTTGCGGGAAATGCTCGAAGGTAATCTTCTCAAAGTGCGGTAGCATTGTCAAAACATGTTCTTTATAAGTGATAAGGTTAGGGTGTTTGGTGTCCCATTACCCTTTGATCTGACTGATGACCAAGCTGAATCTTCGAATACATCCAAGGATTTGATCCCCAAGTCTATGGCAGCTTTGAGACCAAATACACATGCTTCGTATTCCGCCATGTTGTTTGTACAATTGAAGTAGAGTCTTGCAGTGAAGGGAGTATGACACCCTTCGGGAGATATGAGTACAACACTGATACCATTTCCAAGTGCGTTTGATTCCCCATCAAAGACCAGGGTCCATCGGGATCCTTGTCCAGGTCTGTCATATGGCCTGGATTCTTCACAGTTGTTTACCATCACGATGTCCTCATCTGGGAATTTGAACCTCATGGACTGGTAGTCTTCCACAGCTTGGTGAGCTAGGTGATCAGCTAGTACACTGCCCTTTATTTCTTTTTGGGTAGTATACTATATGTCATATTCTGTCAGGATCATCTGCCATCTCGCTATTCTCCCAGAGAGAGCAGGTTTCTCGAAGATGTATTTTATCGGATCCATTTTAGATATCAATAGGGTAGTATAAGTCAGCATATACTATCTTAGCCGACGAGTAGCCCATGCCAAAGCACAGCAAGTTTTCTCGAGCATTGAATATCTTGTTTCACAGTCAGTAAACTTTTTGCTCAGGTAATAAATAGCGTGTTCTTTTCGGCCAGACTCTTCATGCTGCCCTAATACACACCCCATTGAGTTTCCTAAAATAGTCAGATACATGATCAATGGTCTTCCCTCCACTGGTGGCATTAACATAGGAGGCTCTCGCAAGTATTCTTTGATTTTTTTCAAAAGCAATTTGGCACTCGTCATTCCATTTGACTACCTGATCTTTCTTCAACAATTTGAAGATTGGTTCATAAGTAGTTGTCAGGTGAGAGATGAATCTGGAAATGTAGTTCAAACGTCCCAAGAACCCTCTGACTTCCTTCTCAGTATGAGGAGCAGGCATCTCTTGTATTGCTTTTGCCTTGGCAGGGTCTACCTCAATACCTTTGTTGTTGATTATAAAACCTAGGAGTTTACCAGATCGTACCCCAAATGTGCACTTGTTTGGATTCAACCTCAGTTTATACTTCTTCAGTCTCTCAAACTGTTTTTGTAAGTGATCAATATGCTCTTCTTCTGTTTGAGATCTGGCTATCATGTCGTCCACATAGACCTCTATTTCGTGATGTATCATGTTGTGAAATAGAGCTACCATGGCACATTGATAGGTTTCCACAGCATTATTTAGTCTGAATGGAATCACCTTATAGCAGAAAGTGCCCCACTGCGTGACAAAGGTTGTTTTCTCCATGTCCTTAGGCGCCATTTTAATTTGGTTGTAACCTAAGAATCCTTCCATGAAGGAAAACACTTTTTGTTGTGTCGTATTGTTAACTAGAATATCAATGTGGGGGAGTGTAAAATCATCCTTAGGGCTTGCCCTATTCAAATCCCTGTAGTCCACACACATTCGCACCTTGCCGTTCTTTTTGGGCACTGGAACGATATTGGCAACCCATTGGGGTTAAGAGATGACAGCCAAGAATCCAGCGTTGGATTGCTTCATGACTTCTACTTTAATCTTTTCTGACATATCAGGCCTCATGCGGCGAACCTTTTTCTTTACTGGCGGGAAAACTTCTCTTGTAGGCAGACGATGTACCACAATATCTACATCAAGCCCTGGCATGTTTTTATACGACCAGGCAAAGACTTCGAAATAATCATGCAACAACTGAATCAGACGCTCCTTGATACTGAGTTCCATATTGGAACCCATGTTGACCTCTTTTTTGTCTTCTTCCGTACCTAGGTTGATTGTATCCACGGGTTCCTCGTGAGAATGAATGGTTTTCTCTTCTTGTTGTAGTAGTTTGGCAAGTTCTCCTATTACTTCACAATCTTCCTCACCTTCGTCCTCGGCTTTGTAGATTAGATTCTCAGAGTCACAAAAGGCCATAGCAGTATCGTTACCCCTGGGATCCTGAATGGATGTATACCTGCATTATGAGTGTGAGTGTGTGTAAGGGTATAGTTATCTTTGAAAGAAAATAGAATGTAAAAGAAAAACAATGAGCACAAAAGTTTGTATGCGAAAACGTCCATGATTCATTGATGTCATATGAAAATGAGATAATAACCCTTACAAATGGACCATTGTGCCTCAGGTAAGACACGAGGTTTTAAGAGTGCGAATTGTTTTAATATTATAGATCCAACAAAATGTAAAGACAAATTACTATGGGATAAAAGTGATCGAGACAAAATCTCTAGCCTCCCAATTGTTGAGCCCTCCACTAACAGTCGGGAATACCTAGTCTTCCAAGTCACAACTATCTTCATCATTTTCTATGGTGTTGACCTCACAGTTGCTGATCTTCAGGGGTGGTCATCCGGCACGAGCCCGACGTACAACCTTCTGAGAACTTGAAGTGAAACCCAGGCCATACTTGTCAGAATTATATGGGATATCCGGGAGTTGTCCCCAGATAGTGCACCCGCCTTCTTCTACCACTGCTTTGGCATCCTTCAGAGATGACATCCAGAGTGGAGGCCTTGTAATCTTGGGAACAACCTTGGTTACCGCCACATCTTGTGGGACCTCTTCAAAGTGTTGAAATGGAGTTTCAATAAATTCACCATCTAATTCCACATATCTGAAGGAATTGAGATGGCTAATCATGTACTCTTCCTCTCTATTAACGGTGATAATCTTCCCTTGAATTGGATACTTCAGCATTTGGTGCAACGTAGAAGTAACAACGCCAACATTCTGGATTCATGGTCGGCCTAGCAAGCAGGAGTATGAAGGGAGGATGTCCATTACATAAAAGGTTGAATTGAAAGTTTGGGTTCCAACCTTTATGGGGATATCCACTTCCCCATGCACCATCCTTTTCGAGCCGTCAAAAGCCCTTAATACTATGTTGCTTGGCTTTAATGTCAGTCCCTCACAGTCAAGTCTATCAAGAGATTTTTTAGGAAGTACATTCAGAGATGAGCCAGTGTCCACCAAAACACGAGCCAAGGTTGTGCCCCTACATTCAACTGAGACATGCAATTCCTCATTATGCTTCCTTCCCCTCGGCGTTAGATCAACATCTGAATAACCTAGGCCATTATCCGCAGTCAAGCTGGCTACGCAGTCTGGGAACTGATCAACATATGTTTCTTGAGGTACATGGGAGGTTTTTAAGAACTTTACCAAGGCCTTTGCGTGTGCCTCAGAACATAGTAGTAATTCCAGCATGGAAATTTTAGAGGGAGTTTACCCCATTTGTTAAACTACATCGTAGTTGCTTCTCTTAATGATCTTCAAAATTTCCTCCATCTCTTTATGGGAGGTCTTAGGGATGGCCAATGATTGTGTCTTCGTCTTGACAGACTCAACCAGGACACCTTTTCCTCGAGTTTCGGTTAATTTGGCGGCAGGAGTGTTGGTAGGAATGATAACAGGGGTTGTGACAGCTTTATCAGTTGGAGTATTGTTGGAGATAATTGTAGAACCAGGAACAGCTTTTGGGGGAGCAACAACATAAATGATTACGGGTCCAGAAACTTCTTTTGGGGGAGCAATTTCTGGAGAAAAGATCCTACCACTTCGGGTGATCTTGCTAGTTCCTGCAATATTACTGATGTCGGAGTTGACTTTCTCGGAGCTTGAATCTTCGGTGGCTGGCCAGTCCTGCTTGATACCATGGTAATAGAAATCCCCACCATAATTCCATGGTACGGTCTTATCTGATGAATATGGGACTGGTTGAGGCATTGTAATTATTAAAGGAGTTGCTTTCGGAACTGATGTAATTCTAACGGATCTTTTGGTGGAGACCCTGGAAGAATTGGCGGAAATGGTAATGATAGAAACATATTTAAAAGGAATAGGTGGAACATAATTCTTTTCAAACAAAATTTATTTGTTATCTATTAGGAACTGAACTCCTGTTTCAACAAAGGACAGTTGGGTGGTGAGGACAAACAGAAATGGCAAACTTTATCACAGCCTGGGAACACAACGACATTCAACAAGTTCATTTTTATAGTCAGAAGTGGGGTCATAAGTTCATCAACTGAAGCAATAAACAATCCTTCTTCAATGGCATTGGTATTATGGCCATGTCTGGGCATAGGGGTAGAAATGACATTTGGCTTTTCAGGCGCATCGAATTCAATCTCTTTTGCTTCAATGAGATCTTGTATTTTGTTCTTTAGAGCCCAACAGTTATTAGTGTCATGGCCGGGACTTTCAGAGTGATATGCGCAATGAGCATTGGGATGATAGTGAGGACATTTTGTGTTGGGTTTTTTTGGAGCTTCTTTCAAGGTCACCAAATTAGATCTTAGTAGATGCGATAATACTTGAGACGGGGTCATGTTAATTCTGGTGAACTGCCTGACTGGCCTTTCCATCCTCAATTGATTTTTTCTTTGTTGATCAGGTGCAGGCTTAGGAATCATAACAGCCCCCACCATGGGTCGGCGTTCAGCCCTATCTTGGTTTCTTTGTGGATATACAGCAATCACCTCTTTCTTTCTTATGAAAGGCTTCCTCACAGCTGTAGAAGAAGATGTATCTTTCAGAATGTTTCCACTCTTTATACCGGCTTCTACCCTTTCTCCGGTCAATATTAGTTCAATAAAGCCTGCAGATGAACTTCCAATTAAATGATTGAAGAAGGGACTAGACAAGATGCCCAAGAATATGTCTACCAATTCCATCTCAGATAGAGGGGGTTGAACTCTTCCATCCAAGTCTCTCCATTTTTGCGCATAGTCCTTGAAACCTTCATTGGAAATCATGGCCATGCTCTGGAGTTAAGTACGGGTAGGCGCAAGATCAACATTGTATTGGTATTGTTTGTAGAAGGATGCAGCAAGATCTTCCCAATTGTGAATGTTGGCTCTTTCTAGTTGGTAAAACCAGTCAAGTTGAGTTCCAAACAGGCTGTCTTGGAAGAAATGTACCCATAAGTCTTTGTCAGCGGTATGGGGTTGGATTTTCCTCACATACGACCGGAGATGCATTTTAGGGCATGAAACTCTGTCATATTTGGCGAATATAGGTGCTTTGAATTTAGGAGGAATCACAATATCCGATACTAAACCCAATTCCTCAAAGTCCAAGCCAGACACTTTTTGGATTTCCATCGCACGCAGCTGCTCCTCGAGATGTTTATACTTGTCATCAGCTGGAGGGTATTGTTCTTCAGAGTAGTCTTCTTCTTCCTCTTCCTCCTCTGATTCTGACGAGACAACTGTTTCCTTGCCTTTACCATCTTGATTGTATCTTTCATCGGATGTCGTCGCAAAGTTTAAGGTCCTTCTTGTCTGCTCATGAAATCTTCTTCCCATGTTCAGGACTCCGTTTACCTTCTTTGTCTTCTTTTTCCTCTCTTCAGCCAGCAAAGTCTTCAATTCTTCTTGTCCCTTGTCTAGGGTCAAGAGCAACTGCTGAAATTGTGTATTATGAGCTTAGAGGTCTTTCACTGTTTGCTCGAGATCCATCTTACTGAAATAAATAGTAGAGAGATGAGGAGACTTGTTGAAAAAGACCTGCTTATGTTATGATGAATGGTATATGCATATGCAATGTTTTCAAGGATTTTAAGATTCAAATTTGTTTTAGACAAAAAGGAAACACGTGTTATATTAATTAGATTAAAGCTTGGGTACATCAATACCTTCTTGGGAAAAATAATACAAAAACTCTAAGATAAAAAGGTAGTGCACATCCTCTTTGGTGTAATGTAGGCATTCAGAGTCTTCTCCTCATGAAGTAGCCTAGTGAGTTCCAAAACCTTCTTCTCGCCTGCGTAGAATTGGGCTTCGAAAGTATCCCGCCCCCCCTTGAGTTGTATCCAATCACTTTGTAGGTATTCAAGAGATGTGGGCATGTCAGGATGTAGGATAGTGTATGGAACATCTCCCTCCATGACAGGCTCAATAATTACCGGGAGAATGGAGGGGTGTGATACGGTGGCCAGAACCGGACTGTTTTTGGAATGCTGGTTTGCATTTTGCGTTTATGTTCACAAAATGTCGTGGTAAGCAAGAGTCTCCACCGACTTTTATTTTATCCAACAAGGAATGGAAAAAAGCACAGAAAAATTCCTTTTTTGAGATATTTCTGAGTACGGGGGGTAGATTATAGAAAGGGAAGGTATTAGCACCCTTTCTATCCGTAGTTATCTACGGGCTCTTAGGTATTTGCTCATCATTTTCAAAATTGTTTTCTTTGTGTTTGTGGGTTTTGAAAAGTTTTTGTTTTAACTTTAATTTAACTCTTGCTTCTGTCTTCAAGAGTGTAATAAATTATTTTTGAAAACTTGTTTGTAAAAGAGTGTAAGTGTGAAAAAAAGTTTGTTTTGATTGAGCAAGTACTTAAGAACTAATCTACCTACTTGTGATACGGTGGGAGAACTAACTTGAGGTTTTGCGTTTGTTTTTGCAAATGTTTCGGTTGAGCAAGAGTCGCCACCGACTTTTTATTTTATCCTAAGGAAAGGTTAAAAAGCACAACAAAAACCTTTGAGATGTTTTCTTAGGTTCGGGGAGTAGATTATAGAAAGGGAAAGTATTAGCACCCTTTCTATCCATGGTTATCCATGGTATCTTAGTTACTTGCTTAGATCAACTTGCCTTGATTTTCAATTGTTTGAAATGGTGCTTTGTGTGTGGGTTTGAAAATGTTTTGAAAAGAGGCCAATGTGGTGGCAACCTTTGTAATGATCCATGTTGGGATGTATACAAAGGTGTATGTCTTTTGAAAAGTTTTCAATGTTTTTGAAAGTTGTTTTGAAAGTGTGTTGTGATGTGTGGTTTTGAAAAATAGGCAAGTGTTTTCGTTTTGCAAGTTGGCAAGTAACCAAGAGCTTTGTCTACCCATAAATTTACTCAAAGGTTTTCTCTATGTTTTAACCCTTTTAACAATTTTGTTCCACCATTGTATTTGGTGGACAATCTTGTATTAGGATGTGAACGGGACGGGCGCGGGTCATCGTTTAGACCATGATTGCAATGGTGTTAAGTATCTTTGGCATTTTCTTGAGGGACTTGATCATTTTTAGGCAACTTTCGAAAGCGTCATCGAGGGACTATGATCATTTGAATTTGTTTTGTTTTTGCCAAAGATACCTAACATGCAACATGGCCCATTATTGAAGGCAACAAGTGGAGTAACCCTAGGGGTGCAAGTGTGATTGGTGTTGTCCATTTTCATGCTTTTATCTTGGAATTAAGTCAAGCTATTTGTTTGGTTGATTTTTGCATACAAACCCTAAGTCTAACATGGCATAATTAGAAAGCTTTTAAATGCGAAAAATAAAGTCCTAAATTATTACAACACAAATTATGGGATGGGGGGTACAAATGTTCAAATGGGGGGTATTTAGCAAGAAAAATTAAATCTAACTATTACATCCAAATTGAAATTTTACAAGGTATTTAATTGCATAATAATTAAATAAAATACAATAAATATGCAAGATGCAAAAAATGATTTTTATATGTATGTAAAAAGTATTTTTTATGTGTCAAATAAACAAAAATAAAAAGGATTAATTTTGGATATTTTTACATTTTAGGGCAAAACCCTAATTTTCTAAATAAAATGTATTAATTATTTATTATATGCAATATTTATTAATTATGTCCAAAAAATAAATAAAAAGAAAGTATATTGTAAAAAAGTGATTTTTTAAGTTAAATATTAATAAAAATAAAAATGTATTATTTTTATGTTTTTATCCTAAATATTCTAATAAATATATAAGTATTTCTATTATTTACTAAATATATTAAATATATATAAAAAATAAAATATTTAATATTTACAAAAAAAAGTATATTTTTTATAAAATGTTTTCAAAAGATAAAACAAAATAAAATCAGAAGATAAAAATGTATTAGTATTATTTCTAGTATTTTAAATAAAAGTATTTATATATTTATTTATATTTAAACTAAATGAAACCAAATAAATACCAAATAAAATGCAAAAAATATGAGAAAAATATTTTTAATGGTTTTTCATGTTTGGATAAAAATATAAAATCAAAATCAAAAGGAAAAAATCAAAAATGACAAATATATCTCAAAATGGGCCAGGGGGGTGCAAGTGGAAAATGAGTGATGCAAATAGAAAGTCAAACTCAGGCCCAGCCCAAGAGGAGTTGTCTTCAACCTCCAGACTGGTTTGAACAACAACAACACGCGTTTCCTAACTCCTGATTCCTGGACTTTCAAGTAAAACTCATAACACCAAAAATGTAGAGCATCAAGAGACGAATCCAGACATATAAAGAACTTAACTTAACTCTAAGAAACGAAAGAGAATTTCTTCATCCCTAATTCCTGACCTAAGTTTTTTCTAATATTCAGGTTCCAAATTCTCTCAGCACACATAACATAAATGCAAAGTAATTATATGTGTAGCTTCAGGGCCATGAGTAGAGCATTTTTCATTCATAAACCTAAACATAACTCTTCCTAAATTGAGAGATAGAAGTCCATGAACTTACGTGTTCAGCTTGGATCGTGTATGACAATGGAGGTACTTTCAAGGCAAGGTGAAGACTTGTACAGCTTGCTTGAAGTTCAGGGATGCTTCTCTAATGCTTGGTATGCTTTGAATCTTGCTGTATCAAGCTACAGAAGTCAACCTGCAAGAGAGAAAAGTGAAAATGGAAAAACTGGTTAGAGGTGTTACAGTTCCAATCAATGCTTGGAATAGCTTGTATGGATGTTATGGAAGGTGTATGAAGTGGTTTGGATGAAAATGCACGATGGAAATGAGCTGTGCCACTCAATCTGCAGGGATGCCCTGTTTTGTGCAGCAAAATGGTGTTTTGATGTTTTGGGAGGTATTGAAGGTGGTTGGCTCGTGCTTTTGCTCAGTTATGATGTATGGAATGTGTTTAACAAGTTTGCTTAGGCTAGTTCTTGCAGCAATGAGAGTATTGTTCAGTTATGCAATGTTTCTTCTCTCTTAAGCAAAGTTTGTCAACTTGGTTTCTAGGCTACCACAGGCCCCTCAAGTATGCTGCACCAATCACCCTTGATTAGTGGACTTTGCTCATGAACTTGTGCCTCAAAGATCTGCATTGTACCTCATAGATTGTAAACTTGACATAAAGTTCACCTTTTCAAAAATGGTTAAGTTACTTTTTCTAATTATGGATTAAATTGGAATGTAATGGTTAAACACATAAGATAATGCTTGAACACAAAGGATTTGCATTAAATTATTGAGTGTGGATGAGATAAAAGGCCTGTAATGTAGCTTGCACATGCTGAGTTCAAAAATGCAAAGTTATGAACATGGAAATGGCTCATGAACAAAGTGATTTTTCCCATATTGCCAAATTCGATTCTCCCTAACCACAAGGGTGTTTGAGAAGTTCTTGGACATTTTGGAAAGCTTGGAATGTGTACTACAATCCATCTGTGTAATGCAAATTGAAATTCCAAGTGGAAGCATGTGAAAAGTTGCCATGAAGTTAGGCAAAAATCCTGCCTAGAATAGGTCAAAAATTTTCTAAGTTAAGAATGTTTTGCACCCTTGTTCCAAAAATCATAACTTGAGCTACAAGCTTCTTTTGAGGAAACTTTGTGAGTAAAAGTTGTAGCTTTTGCAATGGACTACAACTTTCATGTTTTGAGTTTTGTTTGAATCCAAATGCATCTTGATGAAAAAATGGGACAAAGTTAGGAAAAAATTAGGGATTTTCATAACTTAGAAAAATTCTAAGTTATGAAAATTCTTCATTTCAAACCCTAATTTGTGATTTTTGATTTCTTGATGAACAAGTTTCATGATTTGACATGTTTTGATGAAAAATGAATCTTGACACTTGATTTTGACCAAAAAGTCAAAGTTTGACTTTTCAGTATACAGTCAAATTTGGCTCAGTTAACTGGAAAATTCATCTGTCATTCTTGTGCATTTGGGATCTTTTGAATTTGTTGAACATGTCAAGACAATTCCATTGGGTCCTTGAGTCCATATGTGAGATTGGTTTGCCATTGGCTAGGTTAAACAGTCAAAAATTGCCTTTGTGCAGTCAAAAACCCTAAAAATGACCATTTTGCCCTTTTGGTGATCTGATCAAATTTCTTGTGGAATTGTGATCCAAACTTGATCAAATGGTCCATATGAGTTCATAATGTTGATGTGGGTCAAAAATCATGAGGTTTGACTGTCAATTGACCACGGTTGACTTTTCCCCCAATACAGCTGATTTCTAGGTCAACTGTCCAATTGACTGGGCAAAGATTGGAATCAAGGCTTGAAACTTGGTATGGATAAACTTGTGAGTCCAACATGAAAGTCACTTTGGGCCTTTTAGGTCAAAACATCTTTGTGCAAACTCAAACCCTAATTTGGGTCAACAGTGCAAGGAGGGGTCTTGAGCAGAGCAAAACCCTAACTTGATCTTGAGCTCCAAAGGTCTCGTGATGAGAAAATGTTGAGGAAATGGGAGGGAAAATTTTGGGGTACAACAGTTGCCCCTGTTCAATCTTCTTGAACCTGAAGAGTTAGATTGGCAAGTTTGCCTTTCGCGACTCGAGGGTAAAAGGAGATTGGACACTAGAGTGCCCTGAAATTTGCACTCGCATGCTGGAGTATCAGCAATGTGATGTCGGGAATGGGCTTATAGATGCCATTTAGAGATAGGATGGATAGGAGGATGGGCTTATAGATGCCATCTGGAGACGTGACAGAACCTTGTCGGGAATGGGCTTATAGATGCCATTTGGAAGTGTGGATCGCGTAAGAGATTCCTTAGCGAGAACTTGCGTACTTTGAGAAAGGAAGATGTTTCCTGGCCTGTTACAGGTGTTGATCTTCAAACTCTTCATGTAGATATGCCTTGGCTAGATACAGGAGTCGAATCCACAATTATTTGCTCACAGATGTGCCCTGGCTAGATACAGGAATCGAATCTGGAACTTCAAAAGGTTGTTTACAGACGTTCCCTGGATGGATACAGGTATTGAATCTCTAAACTATTCATGCAGACGTGCCCTGGCTAGATACAGGTATCGAATCTACAATCAAACGCTCACAGATATGCCCTGGCTAGATACAGGAATCGAATCTGGAATTGGTCGTCTACAGATATGCCCTGGCTGGATATAGGAATCGAATCTGGAATTTGCCGTCTTCAGATATGCCTTGGCTGGATACAGGTATCGAATCTGGAATTGGCGTCTTCAGATATGCCCTGGCTGGATACAGGTGTCGAATCTGGAATTTGCAAAAGGTTGGTAGAGATAGCTTTCCTGGCTGGATACAGGTGTAAACCTCTGACCTGAGAATGAAAGATAATTTCCTAGCCTGTTACAGGGGTTGATCTTCAAACTCTCATGTAGATATGCCCTGGCTAGATACAGGTATCGAATCTACAATCAATCGCTCACAGATATGCCCTGGCTAGATACAGGAATCGAATCTGGAATTGCGATAGTTGATAGTAATCATCTTTAGATTGAACTTTTCCTGAAAAGGCAAAACATCAGTTGTATGCAATGTCATGACGTATGAGCTGCATGATGTCATGATGCTCAAAATGAGACATTGTTGTATGCACTTTATCATGTATGAAATGTGAAATGTCTATGAATGTATTTGCGTCTTAGGAAAATAAATCCTTGACGAGTGCCGGGAATTTGTTGAATCCTGGGCTGATGTTTTGAAGAGTATGGTTCTTCGTTTCCGCTGGGGATGATGGTTGTAAGAATAAACCGGTAGGAGAAAATGACTTCGTTGGGGAATAAACTTGTTGGAGAGATTACTCTACGGGGAATTACTGTGGGAAAAGATACTTCGCTGAGGTTTTGATGAGAACTCCGATGGGGATTCCACTGATAAGTTATGTTGGGGAATTTGATGAACTCCGCTGGGGATAGGAAGAACTTTGTCGAGGACGATCTTTCCGTGGTAATTAGCTGAGGATAACCCAGTTATAAGCCCTGTTGGGAAATAACTTTTGAATGAAGTCGGGAGAGACGTATGTACTCTGTAGGTGATAAGCTTCCAGAATCTACTGGGGATAAGCTTCAGAATTTGCTGGAGATATGGATTCCACTTTCCTGGGGAAACTTTGGACTATACTGGGGAATGGTTCCACTGGATGTCGGTATTTCGCCGGGGAACAATCTTATATTAAGACTGTCGGGGACGCTGGCTGAGGAATGTCTATACTCCACTGGGGAATGTTGAGATCTTCTGGGGATGCCCAACTTCCTTTAGGCTGACAGTAGACTAAATCTGCTTGGGGAGAGTATTGCTGACTTGCTAAGGGAAAATGTGCCTTTTCAGGGCTGCTGGGAGACCAACTCTTCCTGGGGAGAGTATTGCTGAATCTGGTCTTACTCTATGGGGAGTTGAGGTAACTTGGTCATGTTCTTCAGCCGAACTTACCTTGGTACCTTGGTGGACAGAGCAACTAGACCGCTTAGACAATTCTAAATTGCCCCTGTTTCTGATGTCATCTGTAATTAGTCCTTTGTTTCGCATGCAAATATTTATGAGTTAACAATTAATGTCAAATGCATATATCAAGAATGAACATTGGACGTTTTTCGCAAAACAAAACAGAAAAAGGAAAAACAATGGATAATTTGTCTGAAAAATTGAACTTGTATTGATTTTGAAATTTGCCTGTAAATAGGCGTTTTATGTACAGGAGGCTGACGTCCTAGTAAGAGAACGCCGCCGAGCAACATAGAGTTTATACAATTTTGTGAAAAGGAAACAAAACGGCTATGTGAAAATAATGCCACTGGGTTCCAACTCTGTTATCGCCTTTATGTCTTCAAGCGTCTCATCACTTTGCTTCTTAGTTGAATATGAAGTCGATTGATCGATATCGTCTGAGCCCGATAATTAATGCCGAATTCTGGATGCAAGGTGATCCAATGAGACATAGTATTACGCTTTATCCCTAACTTTTTCCTGGACCGCCTGTTGTACCCCAAAATTTGCCCTCGCATTTTTCCCCAAGAAATCTCAGCTTCAAACATTTCCTGACTTTTCAAACTGGCTCAAGAATCGGACAAACGAACTTTTCTTGACAGTCAAGCAAAAGTAGGGTTTTACTGATTTTCAGAGCTCTGGATTGTTTCATACAGTTGGCTTAGGGTTTGGTTGATTTTTGGTTCAATTGTGATCAGGCGAGCGTTATTTGGCATTTAATCAGGAGTTAAGGTTTTATGGGCATATTCTCAGAAGAATTTAACTCCCACAGCACTTTGCGGTTTATTCCAAGAATCGGATTAAAATTAGCGTTATCTTGGTTTAATCAGCAAAAGAGACAGTGGTTTGAATTCAGTACGTTTTGATTGGGCCAGTCAGATACAGGATGCAGTATTGGATTCACAGTGTTTATGCGTTTGATCAGTCCATTTGGGTTAACTGCTGCTTTGTTTTGGATGTTGAATAAGACAAGTTTAATTGATCAATATTGTTATTATTTAAGTTATTTATTATTCTAAAAAATTGAATGATTGAAATTTATTTTTCAATTGTTTTAATTCTAAGAATTTTAAATAAATAAATAAACAATAAAGAAAATTAGAATTAATTGGATAATTTAGATTTTATTGATAATTGAATTATTTGTACAAATTGTTGTTTATAATTTAAATTATGAACAATAATATACATTAATTTAAATATTACATAAAATTAAAACTATCCTATTTTCTAATATTCTTCATTCTTCACTCCGCTCCGGTGCTCCATTTTTATCTGCAAAAAGAAACAAGAAAAGTCAAAAAGTAGTTAATAAAAAAGACAGATAAAATATTGCTCATCATTAGGGGCCACTGACTGGGATCAGTTGACCCTCTCTGCAAATCACGGGATTTCTCCCGGTTCACAGAGAGGGAAGATTTTTTATTCATGAAATGCAAATGTCAAATGCATAATTTCTAAAAATTCAAACTGCAAACTTCCAACTAAACTGAAAAAATCCAATCTCAACTTTCTATCCAAAGCAAAAGGCAAGCTACTGTCAAAATGCCAAAGTCCACTCAAAGAAAATCAAGAAAGTACTCAAAAGCTGTAAAAGAAGATTTTGGAAAAGATATCAAAATGCAAAGTCAGATCCAAACTGTCAAAAGAGAGATAAAGGAGATGCAGAAGATGTGTTATGCAAGCTAAACATCATTTCCCATAGGCCCCTTCAGAAACAGTACAAAGAAATCATATAATAATCTTTAAACTGTACTAAAAAGTGAGAAAAAGAGAGATAATAGAAGCATAGGCAAGGGTTCAGGCATAGACAGTAGGACAGCAGAAAAAAAAAAGATACACAAGCCAATATAAAGCAAGTGAAGGCAGTTCAGAGATAGAAAAAAGAGAAAAAAGATACAAAGCTCAGTTCAGCAGCAGGCAGCATAGAGAGGAGAGGATAGAAGAAAAATATACAAACTCAGAAAGCAAAAGAAGGCCTCATTACTGTCAAGGCAGGAAAATCTGCATCAAACACACAAGAGCAACTGAAGCAAGCTCAAACACCTAACAAAAAGCATACTGAACCTGTCCCAAACCTCACATAACCTGCAAACTGTGAATCAGAACCATGTTAACAACCTCAAGCTTCAAAACTGAAACCTCACAAGTTATCAAACCCTTTTCAAAAACTCAAAAAACTAAACATCTCAAACATAAAACCAGAACTACCAACCCCTGTCAATATTTTTCATTTTGATAGCACTACCAAAACCTGAAAACCCAGTCCAAAAAGCATAGAAAATCACCAAGCCAATACAAGACAGGAGGCAGGTTAGAATAGAGAAAAATCCCCAAACTCATACCCTGTCATAACTAAAGCCAACCAACTCCTAGGCCTCAGGAAAGTGTTCATCATTGGCCATTTCAAATTAAGCAATCCAGAAAGAAGCTAATCAAAACAACACAGTTGTTTCAACCATAGCATCCAGCAACAAATTTTCAAAGGTAACCTAGGCCCTCAGTGCAAGCATCACTGGGCATCTCAAAGCGTCATAAGCAATAGTGTTCGAGAGAAAAAGAGAAAGTTCATCAAGGCAACAATAAGAAGCATGTTCAGGGCAATGTAGGCAACAACATAGGCAGCAATTCAAGGCAACCTAGGCCCTCAGATCTCTGAGATCATCACTGGGCATCTCAAAGCACACATAGGCGAATCATCTCAAAGCAACCATTCAACAAAATTCTGGGCAACACAAACAAGCATACAGCCACTCGAGAGAAGTCAAACAAGAAGCATACAATACTCAGACATACCATACTCAGGCAACAATACTCAGGCAACAATACATAGGCAACAATGGCACAGAAGAAGAAGAGGAAAGAAAGATATAACAGGTTTTCAGGCAAATGCAACATCACAAAACCTAAGCAAAAGGGTTAATACAGAAATACCAGGGACATCAAGAAAACTTCACGCGCTTCTCCCCTTCGCCAGCACGCCTCCGAGCATCTCCACCATTCCTCCCCCTCTTCAGTAAAGGTAATGCACGTTCTTTCTTTCATCTCTCGTACCTCCAAATAAACACAACATGCAAATCAAAATCAACATTCAATCTAATCAAATAATTAATCAAGAAGAAAACACATTCCCAAATGAAAACGCAAGTAAAACCCTAAACAGCCAAAGAAGGTGGATTACCGTGCTACGCGCTTCGTTGAATCATGAAGAGGGAAAGGAGGCGAAGGAATTGCTGGTGGCTTGAGCAAGGAGACGGATTCAGAAAGCTTGCAAAAGATGAACGAAGAAGAACATGAAAGTGAATGCACGGCGCCGCTCAAACCCTAACCTTCGTTCTGACTGTCAAAATGCCTAACCCTAAATTTGTTTCAAGATCCATGGGCTTAACCCGTTCACCTCTAAAGCCCAACAAAAGGAATCATTTCATTTTCTAACCAAGCATTTTCATTAAACACTAACCCTTTTTATTTTTATAAACAATATTTACTTCCTTTCTTTTTAAAATACTAACTTTATTTTATAAACAATGTTTACCTTTTTTATTCTTTGTAAAATACTAACTTAATTAAAAATACATTTTTTATCATAAGGTTAAAACATCTTTTTTTTAGATAGATATTTGTATATAAAATAATAAAACACTTTTATCATATAATTAAATTTGAAAACATCTTCTTTTAATTAATAC
Source organism: Vicia faba (assembly GCA_948472305.1). Lineage (NCBI taxonomy): Eukaryota > Viridiplantae > Streptophyta > Magnoliopsida > Fabales > Fabaceae > Vicia > Vicia faba. Next base: position 828,962,496 of record OX451740.1, on the reverse strand, counting down.
ACTTTTATACATAACAATAACAAAATACTTTTTATACATAATTAACTTGAAAATATTTCTTAATACACATTAAAATATATTTGTATATAAAATAATACATATCATTTTTATCATATAATTAACTTGGAAACTTGTTTTAATTAAAATACATTTGTACATATCATGTAATTAAAAATTGAAAATACTTTTTTATTCTTTTAATTAATTTACTTTTGTACATAACAATACATACATTTCTCTAATATTAAAATTAATAGATATGTGATTAAAATACTTTCTTTTTTATACATAATACATCTAATTAAAAATTGAACATTTTAATCAAAACACTTCATTTTTCTTTTGTACATAATTAAACATATAAATCAAAGTTTCATTTAAAACATTTCTCTAGGTCAAAAACCCTAATACGCTTCAATTCCATAAATTCGCACTTGTACATAATTACACAATTCATATACATATACACTTGTACACTTACACAAATACATTCACATTGCCCTATACACACTTTTATCTTATATCTGTATATTCGATATTTACATTTGATCGCACATTCGATTTGGTTGTAACTTATTGGATACTATAAGTCTCATCCCCTTTGTACATTTATACCCCCACTCCCGGACACTATTTTGTAATAGCGTAGATTTACATTCCGCAATTTACAGTTTTCCAATTATACCATGGTTAGACCTAGGGTTTGTATGTACATAAAATCAAACGCTAGATAACCTAATACAAGACAAATACATGTAATCAATACACAATCACACTTGCACCCCCTAGGGTAATCCCACATGTTGCCTTCCAAAATGGGCCATGCTTGCACGTCGAGTATCTTTGGCAAAATCAAATGATCATAAGTCTCAAAGTGTTGCCTAAACGGAATGATCATAGTCCCTTCAAAGCAAATTGCCAAAGACACTTGGCATCATTGCATTCATGGTCCATACGATGACCCGCGCCCGTCCCGAATAAACTTCCTAAACGCAAGATTGTCTACCAATTTCAATGGTAGAACAAAAATTGTTAAAAGGGGTTAAAACATGACAAAGACCTTTGAGTACAATAGGGTAGACAGAACTCTTAGTTACTTGAGATCAAACTTGCAAAAACACTTGCCTTCTTTTCAAAAACCACAATCCACAACACTTTCAAACAAACTCTCAAAAACATTTGAAAACATCTTTTCGAAAAGATTCACACTTTTGTAAAACACTCAAACACGAGTCAAATACATTAGTTGCCTAAGACAAGGCATCTTTTTCCAAAACATTTTCAAAAAGCACCCACACACACACCATTTTCAAAGCAATCGAAAAACAAGGCAAGTGATCTAAAAAACCAAGTAACTAAGAGCCCATGGATAACCATGGATGAAAAGGGTGCTAATACCTTCCCTTTTCATAATCTACCCCCCGAACCCACGAAATATCTCAAAAGGTTTTTGCTGTGCTTTTTAACCTTTCCTTAGGATAAAATAAAAAGTCGGTGGCGACTCTTGCTCAACCGCACAAGTGCGAATACGAACGCAAAACACTAGTCAGTTCTCCCACCGTATCACAGAACTGGCGACTCTGCTGGGGAGAATTCTAAAAATGGGGTTACCTTAGGGTTTAGATCACCTTTACTTTCAAATTGATTGCTTTGTTTGCTTTACATTTGTGGGCTTTGTATCGGAGTTTTATAGATCCTAACCCGGATCTGGGGAAACCTTTTTTAGGTAGCATAATCTGCGAGGGACCTGTCCGGGGTATACCGACATGGGTGAAGCAGTGGCTACGTTGGTGTGGCGTCTTGGTCTGTACCGATATCCCTCGCGTCAGACGGGGAGAATATGGGTCTTCCAAGGAGTCATTAAGCACCAACCGACCTTAGAACCCTAATTGACCAACTTGGCCATTAGAACAGTAGCAGTATGCTACACTCATTGAGGCTAAACTCTCGAGATGGTTCCGGCCGCGAGAAAAGGTTGCGATGCTGGAGTTATGACCGATTGAGGGTAGCCAATGATATGAGATCCTCTAGAACCCGGTTACTTTTGATAGGACAGGTTTTAACCAACAAACTGAAAAAGGGTAGTACCTGAACCTCATGCAAGCCTAAACCTAAGGCCTTGTGTGCTTTGTGTGAATATTGTTTGCCTGTATATACACTTACTTGCTTGTGCATACATGGACATAACATCATGATATCATACCATGGCATTTTAGCATTTTCAATAACCATTTCAAGGATCTCGAGGGTTCTGTTGATGCAGAAATACGTTGAGCCAGACGTCTATCTAGGGGCAAGAGGTCTCTCCTCTAACCAATCCAGTCAAAGTTCAAGTACAACAACTTGAATCAGTGGCTATGACCCACTCGACATGGTGAGCTTGATTCTCGTGAAAGGACATCCACCGATACAAAGCTCTCCAATCAAAGTTCGAGTACAACAACTTGAATCAGTGGCTATGACCCACTCGACATGGTGAGCTTGATTCTAGTGGAAAGACATCCACCGATACAAAGCTCTCCAATCAAAGTTCGAGTACAACAACTTGAATCAGTGGCTATGACCCACTCGACATGGTGAGCTTGATTCTCGTGAAAGGACGTCCACCGGTGCAGAGATCTCCAATCCAAGAGCAGAGTTCAACCTCTAACATCTTCTTGTGTTTACCCCAAGAGATCCTTGAAAGCATGCATCCATATATCATGCATTTCATTTTGACAATCCTTCCTTTTTTCAGGTTTCCTTACTCTCCTGCTGTTTATTTCAGCAAGAGATGGCTCTAGAAAGGTCCGTCAAAGACATTCAAGACCAGACGGCTCAGCTGCAGGAGATGTTCCTGAACTTGTCTCTGGGGCAAGAAGAGATGAAAGCTCTCCTCACCAAAGGCCTGGGGAATTCCAACAATGCCAGGAGTGATCAGATTGCGGAGCTGTAGTTTGATCTGACAACACTGAGGACTCAAATGATGGGATATTTGGTGGGCCAGATGGCTCTCATCCAAGACCTATCTCAAAGACAAGAGGAACTCAGAGTTCTTGTCCGCCAACTGCTTCCAAACAACCAACTGGGGCAAACATCTGAGGTCGAAGAGCAAGTCACCGCTCAGCCTCCATCAACTCAAGAAGATAAGGGGAAAGCTCCTCTGCTTACTTCAGGGTCACAATCCCCTCAACAACCTCGCCAGCGTCAACGGGGCAATCGGCGTAAACAAGAAAAGTCGGGAAGACAGTTTACAGAGACTGAAATACCATCATTCTTCATACTGAAGCGCCTGTTGGAGGTCAACTTGCTTACTGTAAAGGATCCTCCTCAGAAGCTCAACATCTCCTCTCCTCACTTTAATCCCGACGCATTCTGTGTTTACCACTCCTGCAGCCCGGGACACAGCACCAACGACTGTTGGGCCTTGAAGAACAAGATTCAAGATCTGATCGACATTGGGGTGCTGGAATTCATACCAGACGGCGAGATGAAAATCTTCCGTTAAAGGGTTCTCCGCTTGAAGTGACGAAGCTCAAACTGAAAGACTTTTGCTTCTTTTTGAATTTTTCAAAGTTGTAATTTCTTTTGCTGTCAAACAATTATCTGTTGATGTTAAACTCTGTTTTCATTAATGCATTACATATGTTTGTCTTGAATTCATCCATTCGTTTCACTACTCTTATGCTTTTCTTTATGATATTTGACTCTTGATAAAAAGCTGCAAGCCTTTAGAGGGAGGATGACGAAACAATACCATAATCTTATACAGTATGCTTTTGAACAGACCTTGCTGATGATGTACAGGCATTTCTTTCAATTCCCAAAAACTGGAGTTATAAGGAAGTTAATCCCTAGTCAACCCCTTCGAGCCAAAGAAGTAGGAGTTTTCTGTTCTAATACAATCAAAACCTTTGATATAAACCCGGGGCAGGGTAGTATCTCAGTTAATTCAAAAGAAAATGCGCATTGAAGTCGCAAGCTCTCAGTTCGTAACACAACGAACGACGTCAAAAAAAAGAAAGCGTTCCTTTGGAATCAAAAGACAAGGGTGGTTCCCTATCACATAGACAGTCCATCTCTCAAAAGAGAAAAGCCCACTGAGCCAGAACCTATAAAGGAGGCTTAAGAAAGCTGGGGCATTCCGCTGACAGTAATCCCGAAAACGGTAACAGTCAGGCAAAAGTTAGGGATAACAAATCAAAATCAAAATAGTGGGGTCATTACAAAACCCTCAACAACATGAAAAGTGTTGTAAAAGAAAAAAGGAGATGATGACTGTCTCCCAAAATTCAACTGGTGAACCATCGCCCAAAAGTCGTTCTGAACTCAAAAACAGAGTGTGACGCACAATTAACTGAGCTTAGGTTGAAGAACATCACGAAGAGCGGGTGGGTACAAATATACTTTGAGCCTTTATCCTTTGTTTCTTAAACCGTGAACCAGGCCACGTTACAACCCCTTAAAAGTCCTAATTGAAGCATGGGTTAGTTCGAAAGCATACTGTTACAAAAGGTATCCTGACTCCTGTAGGGCTTTGCTATAAATCTTGTGTTAACTTGTCTTATGAAAAGTTTTCTTCTAAAAAACGCATTTTTCAAAACTTCAAGACAAACATAAACTTTGCATTATTCGAATATCACTGTCTGCATTTGACCTTTTTGTTTGACAACGAAGAAATTCATACAGCGGATGTTCGGAGGAACGAAAACTTTTTAGTAAGTCAAAATCACTTCAAGAGGATAACACTTCCATCAAATCCCTCATCAACAAAGGGGCATGACATGTCACAATGCAATTAACCTGGGGCAGTCCAGTCAAGGTCCAATAGATCTTTCAAAGTTCAATTAACCTGGGGCAGTCCAGTCAAGATTTCAAGAAATCTCTCAATATGCAAAGTAATCTGATTCAAGACTCCTTCTTCACCACTTGGGGCATTCGAATGTCAAAAGTGTTCAACAAATCAACTACAACATCTCCAGATTCGACTCCTGTATCCAGCCAGGGCCTATCTGTTGACCACTATTTCCAGACTCGATTCCTGTATCTAGCCAGGGCACGTCTGAAGAGTTCGAAGATTCGATTCCTGTATCCAGCCAGGGCATATCTGTTGACGACTATTTCCAAATTCGACTCCTGTATCCAGCCAGGGCATATCTGTTGACCACATTTCCAGACTCGATTCCTGTATCTAGCCAGGGCACGTCTGAAGGGTTTGAAGATTCGATTCCTGTATCCAGCCAGGGCATATCTATCAACTATCACCTTTCCAGATTCGATTCCTGTATCCAGCCAGGGCATATCTGAAGAATTCCAGATCAACACCTGCAATAACCCAGGAAACATCTGTGAACGACCGATTGTAGACCAACACCTGTAATAAGCCAGGAATTTATCTACATCACCACTTGGGGCATTCGAATGTCAAAAGTGTTCAAAACCCGATGCAGTTTTACACAAGCTCATCATCAGGAAACCCTACACCGGTTCCTCTTCAAGATTTCTGAAATAGTTTACGGATTCTTCCCAACAACGGATGCCAATCTACCGACTTGTGCAGACTCTTCGCAACCTTTGAATTAGTTTACGGACGCTTCCCAACAACGGATGCGGCTCTATTGCTGATTCAACTTCAGGATTTCTGAAAACAGTTCTCGGGTCCTCCAAGTAAACGGAGGTTAACCTATCGCTTGTTCAGATTCTTCTCAAGATAACCACCACGGAAGATCGCGCTCGCCAAAATTCTTCAGTATCCCCAGCGGAGTTCATCAAAATTCCCCAACAGTAACTTATCTTTGCAAATCCCCAGCCAAGGGAATCCTCCGGAATTCAATCCCCCTCAGAGTTTAAGCTTCAGTATCCCCAGCGGAGCCAGACTTTTTGAACCTTCTCCCCACAGGGTTCTGGAAAGGCAAATCTTGAGTTCCCCAGTGAAGTCTCCAGAGTTATTTCCCATCAAGCCGAAGATTCTCAATCTGGTCTCCCCGGCATGAGTCTACTAGTTTGGAACCCCCCAGTAGAGTTCATCAGGGATTCTCTTCCCCAGCGACAGCCAAGGATTTATTTTCCCCGGCAGCAGTCGAGACGCTTTTATCTTCAGCCATCTCGGATTCATGTATCCTTGGCAAGATTAGCTCATCAGCTTACATGCGCATTCATTACATTCATATCATAAACATCAATGTCATGTACATTGCATCATGCATCATAACATTGCATACAACTAACCCTTTGCCTTTTCAGGAAAGATCAGTCGACACAGATCATCTCCCGAGATTCATCCAGAAATAGTTCAGATGTGACCCGGACACGGTGACATTCTGATACTTATTCCAGATTCATTCAGACACATCAGCAGAAACCCTACACCGGTTCCTCTTCAACTTCTCAACTTCTGAAAATAGTTTACAGATTCTTCCCTACAACGGATGTCAATCTACCAACTGATTCAGACTCTGCCCAACCTTTGAAGACAGTTTACGGATTCTTCCCTACAATGGATGTCAATCTACCAACTGATTCAGACTCTTCACAATTTTTGAAAATAGTTTACGAACGCGTCCCAACAACGGACACTGCTCTATTGCTTATTCAATCTCAGATAGTTTACAGATCCTCCAAACATGGACGTCAATCTGTTGCTTGTTCAGACCCCAATTCAGAGATGTTCCAAAATAGGGATGCCCTTCTGATACTTGTCCACTCACCATTGACCTACAGTTCAACATCACCAAATGGCATCTATAAGCCCATCCTCCTACCAGCAGTCGCCGAATGGCATCTGTAAGCCCATTCTCAGATGGCATCCCTAAGCCCATCCCCCGACAAAGTTCTCTCGCACCAGATGGCATCTTTAAGCCCATCACCAAATGGCATCTTTAAGCCCATTCACATTTACCATCACATCGATGAGTGCAAATTTTCTGGGCACATTAGTGTCCAATCTCCTTTTACCTTCAAGTCGCGAAAGGCAAACTTGCCAATCTAACTCTTCAGGTCAAAGAAGATTGAACAGGGGCAACTGTTGTACCCCAAAATTTGCCCTCGCATTTTTCCCCAAGAAATCTCAGCTTCAAACATTTCCTGACTTTTCAAACTGGCTCAAGAATCGGACAAACGAACTTTTCTTGACAGTCAAGCAAAAGTAGGGTTTTACTGATTTTCAGAGCTCTGGATTGTTTCATACAGTTGGCTTAGGGTTTGGTTGATTTTTGGTTCAATTGTGATCAGGCGAGCGTTATTTGGCATTTAATCAGGAGTTAAGGTTTTATGGGCATATTCTCAGAAGAATTTAACTCCCACAACACTTTGTGGTTTATTCCAAGATTCGGATTAAAATTCGCGTTATCTTGGTTTAATCAGCAAAAGAGACAGTGGTTTGAATTCAGTACGTTTTGATTGGGCCAGTCAGATACAGGATGCAGTATTGGATTCACAGTGTTTATGCGTTTGATCAGTCCATTTGGGTTAACTGCTGCTTTGTTTTGGATGTTGAATAAGACAAGTTTAATTGATCAATATTGTTATTATTTAAGTTATTTATTATTCTAAAAAATTGAATGATTGAAATTTATTTTTCAATTGTTTTAATTCTAAGAATTTTAAATAAATAAATAAACAATAAAGAAAATTAGAATTAATTGGATAATTTAGATTTTATTGATAATTGAATTATTTGTACAAATTGTTGTTTATAATTTAAATTATGAACAATAATATACATTAATTTAAATATTACATAAAATTAAAACTATCCTATTTTCTAATATTCTTCATTCTTCACTCCGCTCCGGTGCTCCATTTTTATCTGCAAAAAGAAACAAGAAAAGTCAGAAAGCAGTTAATAAAAAAGACAGATAAAATATTGCTCATCATTAGGGGCCACTGACTGGGATCAGTTGACCCTCTCTGCAAATCACGGGATTTCTCCCGGTTCACAGAGAGGGAAGATTTTTTATTCATGAAATGCAAATGTCAAATGCATAATTTCTAAAAATTCAAACTGCAAACTTCCAACTAAACTGAAAAAATCCAATCTCAACTTTCTATCCAAAGCAAAAGGCAAGCTACTGTCAAAATGCCAAAGTCCACTCAAAGAAAATCAAGAAAGTACTCAAAAGCTGTAAAAGAAGATTTTGGAAAAGATATCAAAATGCAAAGTCAGATCCAAACTGTCAAAAGAGAGATAAAGGAGATGCAGAAGATGTGTTATGCAAGCTAAACATCATTTCCCATAGGCCCCTTCAGAAACAGTACAAAGAAATCATATAATAATCTTTAAACTGTACTAAAAAGTGAGAAAAAGAGAGATAATAGAAGCATAGGCAAGGGTTCAGGCATAGACAGTAGGACAGCAGAAGAAAAAAAAGATACACAAGCCAATACAAAGCAAGTGAAGGCAGTTCAGAGATAGAAAAAAGAGAAAAAAGATACAAAGCTCAGTTCAGCAGCAGGCAGCATAGAGAGGAGAGGATAGAAGAAAAATATACAAACTCAGAAAGCAAAAGAAGGCCTCATTACTGTCAAGGCAGGAAAATCTGCATCAAACACACAAGAGCAACTGAAGCAAGCTCAAACACCTAACAAAAAGCATACTGAACCTGTCCCAAACCTCACATAACCTGCAAACTGTGAATCAGAACCATGTTAACAACCTCAAGCTTCAAAACTGAAACCTCACAAGTTATCAAACCCTTTTCAAAAACTCAAAAAACTAAACATCTCAAACATAAAACCAGAACTACCAACCCCTGTCAATATTTTTCATTTTGATAGCACTACCAAAACCTGAAAACCCAGTCCAAAAAGCATAGAAAATCACCAAGCCAATACAAGACAGGAGGCAGGTTAGAATAGAGAAAAATCCCCAAACTCATACCCTGTCATAACTAAAGCCAACCAACTCCTAGGCCTCAGGAAAGTGTTCATCATTGGCCATTTCAAATTAAGCAATCCAGAAAGAAGCTAATCAAAACAACACAGTTGTTTCAACCATAGCATCCAGCAACAAATTTTCAAAGGTAACCTAGGCCCTCAGTGCAAGCATCACTGGGCATCTCAAAGCGTCATAGGCAATAGTGTTCGAGAGAAAAAGAGAAAGTTCATCAAGGCAACAATAAGAAGCATGTTCAGGGCAATGTAGGCAACAACATAGGCAGCAATTCAAGGCAACCTAGGCCCTCAGATCTCTGAGATCATCACTGGGCATCTCAAAGCACACATAGGCGAATCATCTCAAAGCAACCATTCAACAAAATTCTGGGCAACACAAACAAGCATACAGCCACTCGAGAGAAGTCAAACAAGAAGCATACAATACTCAGACATACCATACTCAGGCAACAATACTCAGGCAACAATACATAGGCAACAGTGGCACAGAAGAAGAAGAGGAAAGAAAGATATAGCAGGTTTTCAGGCAAATGCAACATCACAAAACCTAAGCAAAAGGGTTAATACAGAAATACCAGGGACATCAAGAAAACTTCACGCGCTTCTCCCCTTCGCCAGCACGCCTCCGAGCATCTCCACCATTCCTCCCCCTCTTCAGTAAAGGTAATGCACGTTCTTTCTTTCATCTCTCGTACCTCCAAATAAACACAACATGCAAATCAAAATCAACATTCAATCTAATCAAATAATTAATCAAGAAGAAAACACATTCCCAAATGAAAACGCAAGTAAAACCCTAAACAGCCAAAGAAGGTGGATTACCGTGCTACGCGCTTCGTTGAATCATGAAGAGGGAAAGGAGGCGAAGGAATTGCTGGTGGCTTGAGCAAGGAGACGGATTCAGAAAGCTTGCAAAAGATGAACGAAGAAGAACATGAAAGTGAATGCACGGCGCCGCTCAAACCCTAACCTTCGTTCTGACTGTCAAAATGCCTAACCCTAAATTTGTTTCAAGATCCATGGGCTTAACCCGTTCACCTCTAAAGCCCAACAAAAGGAATCATTTCATTTTCTAACCAAGCATTTTCATTAAACACTAACCCTTTTTATTTTTATAAACAATATTTACTTCCTTTCTTTTTAAAATACTAACTTTATTTTATAAACAATGTTTACCTTTTTTATTCTTTGTAAAATACTAACTTAATTAAAAATACATTTTTTATCATAAGGTTAAAACATCTTTTTTTTTAGATAGATATTTGTATATAAAATAATAAAACACTTTTATCATATAATTAAATTTGAAAACATCTTCTTTTAATTAATACACTTTTATACATAACAATAACAAAATACTTTTTATACATAATTAACTTGAAAATATTTCTTAATACACATTAAAATATATTTGTATATAAAATAATACATATCATTTTTATCATATAATTAACTTGGAAACTTGTTTTAATTAAAATACATTTGTACATATCATGTAATTAAAAATTGAAAATACTTTTTTATTCTTTTAATTAATTTACTTTTGTACATAACAATACATACATTTCTCTAATATTAAAATTAATAGATATGTGATTAAAATACTTTCTTTTTTATACATAATACATCTAATTAAAAATTGAACATTTTAATCAAAACACTTCATTTTTCTTTTGTACATAATTAAACATATAAATCAAAGTTTCATTTAAAACATTTCTCTAGGTCAAAAACCCTAATACGCTTCAATTCCATAAATTCGCACTTGTACATAATTACACAATTCATATACATATACACTTGTACACTTACACAAATACATTCACATTGCCCTATACACACTTTTATCTTATATCTGTATATTCGATATTTACATTTGATCGCACATTCGATTTGGTTGTAACTTATTGGATACTATAAGTCTCATCCCCTTTGTACATTTATACCCCCACTCCCGGACACTATTTTGTAATAGCGTAGATTTACATTCCGCAATTTACAGTTTTCCAATTATACCATGGTTAGACCTAGGGTTTGTATGTACATAAAATCAAACGCTAGATAACCTAATACAAGACAAATACATGTAATCAATACACAATCACACTTGCACCCCCTAGGGTAATCCCACATGTTGCCTTCCAAAATGGGCCATGCTTGCACGTCGAGTATCTTTGGCAAAATCAAATGATCATAAGTCTCAAAGTGTTGCCTAAACGGAATGATCATAGTCCCTTCAAAGCAAATTGCCAAAGACACTTGGCATCATTGCATTCATGGTCCATACGATGACCCGCGCCCGTCCCGAATAAACTTCCTAAACGCAAGATTGTCTACCAATTTCAATGGTAGAACAAAAATTGTTAAAAGGGGTTAAAACATGACAAAGACCTTTGAGTACAATAGGGTAGACAGAACTCTTAGTTACTTGAGATCAAACTTGCAAAAACACTTGCCTTCTTTTCAAAAACCACAATCCACAACACTTTCAAACAAACTCTCAAAAACATTTGAAAACATCTTTTCGAAAAGATTCACACTTTTGTAAAACACTCAAACACGAGTCAAATACATTAGTTGCCTAAGACAAGGCATCTTTTTCCAAAACATTTTCAAAAAGCACCCACACACACACCATTTTCAAAGCAATCGAAAAACAAGGCAAGTGATCTAAAAAACCAAGTAACTAAGAGCCCATGGATAACCATGGATGAAAAGGGTGCTAATACCTTCCCTTTTCATAATCTACCCCCCGAACCCACGAAATATCTCAAAAGGTTTTTGCTGTGCTTTTTAACCTTTCCTTACGATAAAATAAAAAGTCGGTGGCGACTCTTGCTCAACCGCACAAGTGCGAATACGAACGCAAAACACTAGTCAGTTCTCCCACTGTATCACACCGCCCTTTCGGGTTTTCAGTCCACCGGGATACCCATTTTTGCCCAAGCTGCCTTTTCAGGTTTTCGACTTGCCGGGTGTACAGATTTTTTTCATTTTCATCCCTTATTTTTGCCCGAATCCTTTTGGTTCGCCGGGAAGCCCTTATTTTTGCCTAGGTGTGTCAACCTAGCGGGTCCTTAATTCACGCGTAATATCTTTTTACTATGTCTGCATTGGCGGGGTGAGGAAGGTCGTCACCATCCATGGTGGTTAGAATCATGGCTCCTCCCGAGAAGATATGTTTAACCACAAATGGCCCTTCGTATGTAGGGGTCCATTTTCCCCTGGGATCACTTTGAGGAAGAATGATGCGCTTGATTACCAGGTCTCCGACTTGATACTCTTGTCGCCTGACCTTCTTGTTAAATGCTCTGATCATCCGTTTTTGGTACGTCTGACCATGACAAATAGCAGTGAGTATCTTTTCGTCAATTAGGTTTAATTGATCAAGCCGAGTCTGGATCCAGTCATCTTCGCTCAAATCTGCATCCTTCATTATCCGGAGAGAGGGTATCTGGACTTCAATAGGCAAGACTGCCTCCATGCCATAGACCAAGGAAAAGGGAGTTTCCCCAATTGACGTTCGTGCTGAGGTACGGTACCCATGAAGAGCAAACGGTAACATCTTGTGCCAATCTTTGTAGGTCACTGTCATCTTCTGCACAATCTTTTTGATGTTCTTATTTGCTGCTTCTACAGCTCCATTCATCTTCGGTCGGTAAGGAGAAGAGTTGTGGTGCTGTATCTTGAATTGCTCGCAGAGCTCAGTGATCATCTTGTTTTTAAGATTGGTACCATTATCCGTAATGATCCTCTCAGGTACACCGTATCGACAGATCAGGTTGTGTCGAATGAACCGTGCCACAACGCTCTTGGTTACCGTAGCGTAGGAAGCTGCTTCAACCCATTTTGTGAAGTAATCAATCGCTACCAAGATGAAGCGATGCCCATTAGATGTCGTAGGTCGGATCTCTCTGATCATATCAATGCCCCACATTGCAAAAGTCCAAGGTGTTGTCAAGATGTTCAGAGGTACCGGAGGAATGTGCACCTTATCAGCATAGATCTGGCATTTGTGACACGTCCGAGAATGCTGATAACAGTCGGCTTCCATTGTGGACCAGAAATATCCTGCCCGAAGGATTTTCTTTGCCATGGTATGTCCACTGGAATGTGTTCCGAAGGTACCTTCATGTAGCTCTGCCATGATCCTTTCTGCTTCAGTCTTATCCACACAACGCAGTAAGGTTGAATCATGGTTTCGCTTGTAGAGAATCCATTGCTGAGGAAGAACTTTGCCGCGAACCTTCTCAGGAACTTCTTGTCATTAACAGATGCACCCTCGGGGTATTTTTGAGCTTCCAAGTACCTCTTCACTTCATGGTACCAGGGTTTTTTTGTTACCTCTTCGGCCTCGAGATCACAGCAATATGTAGGCTCATCCAACTTCCAAATAATGATCTGGGGCGCCTCGTTGTCCCATTTGACTTTGAACATAGAATACATCGTAGCCAACGCGTCCGCTAACTGATTCTCCTCTCTTGGGAAGTGCTCAAAAGTTACCTCCTCGAAGTGGGGAAGCAATGTCAGCACATACTTCTTATAAGGAATAAGATTTGGGTGTTTCATATCCCACTCGCCTTTGATCTGATTGATCACGAGAGCGGAATCTCCGAAGACACTCAGAAACTTGATCCTTAAGTCGATTGCAGCTTGAAGACCCATGATACATGCCTCATACTTTGCCATGTTGTTGGTGCAGTTGAAACATAGTCGGGCGGTGAGTGGAGTATGAGTGCCTTTTGGGGATATGATCACAGCGCCAATACCGTTACCCAAAGCGTTTGAAGCTCCGTCAAAGTACATAGACCATCGGGATCCTTCCTCAGGTCCTTCATCCGGTCCAGGTACTTCACAATCAGTCACTACCATGATATCCTCGTCTGGAAATTCAAAGTTCATTGACTGGTAATCGTCCACTGCCTGGTGTGCCAAATGGTCTGCCAATACACTTCCCTTGATTGCTTTTTGAGTCGTGTACTGGATGTCATATTCCGTCAAGATCATTTGCCATCTTGCTATTCTTCCAGACAAAGCAGGCTTTTCGAATATGTACTTGATTGGATCCATTTTTGAAATCAACAGAGTAGTGTGAGTCAACACATACTGTCTCAGCTGGCGAGCAGCCCATACCAAAGCGCAGCAAGTTTTCTCGAGCAGTGAGTACCGGGTCTCACAGTCGGTAAACTTTTTGCTAAGGTAATAAATAGCGTGCTCTTTTTGGCCAGATTCGTCATGCTGCCCCAGCACACACCCCATTGAGTTATCAAGTACTGTCAAGTATAGTATTAGAAGTCTCCCTTCAACTGGTGGCATAAGAATGGGTGGTTCTTGGAGATACTCTTTGATTCTTTCAAAAGCGGCCTGACATTCATCGTTCCAACGTACTACTTGATCTTTCTTCAGTAGCTTGAAGATTGGTTCACAGGTAGCAGTTAGGTGTGAGATGAATCGGGCAATGTAGTTCACCCGCCCTAGAAAGCCTCTGACTTCTTTCTCTGTCTTGGGAGTTGGCATCTCTTGTATGGATTTTACTTTGGCAGGGTCCACTTGAATGCCTTTGTCGCTTACAATGAAGCCTAACAATTTTCCAGATCGTACCCCAAAGGTGCACTTGTTCGGGTTCAACCTCAGCTTGTACAACTTCAGACGGTCAAACAGCTTCCGTAGGTGGTCAAGGTGTTCCTCCTCAGTTTGGGACCTTGCAATCATATCGTCGACGTATACTTCTATATCATGGTGGATCATATCATGAAATAAAGCAACCATGGCACGTTGGTAGGTTGCCCCAACATTTTTCAACCCAAAAGGCATGACCTTGTAGCAAAATGTGCCCCACTGAGTAACAAAAGTGGTCTTCTCCATGTCTTCAAGAGCCATCTTAATTTGATTATAACCGGAGAAACCGTCCATGAAGGAGAAAACTTTATGCTGAGCAGTGTTGTCCACCAGAACGTCGATATGAGGCAGGGAGAAATCATCCTTAGGGCTCGCTCTGTTCAAGTCCCTGTAATCAACACACATTCGGACCTTACAATCCTTTTTCGGCACTGGAACCACGTTGGCAATCCACTGAGGGTAAGAAGTTACTGCTAGAAATCCGGCATCAAATTGTTTCATAACCTCAACTTTGATTTTCTCGGACATTTCTGGAGGCATACGGCGGACCTTCTGTTTTACCGGAGGGCAGTCTTCCTTGGTAGGAAGGTGATGAACCACAATGTCGGCATCCAACCCAGGCATGTCTTCGTAAGACCAGGCAAAGATTTCCACATAGTCATGCAGCATCTGAATCAACCGTTGTTTCACACTGAGCTCTAGATTGGCACCAATCTTGACTTCCTTTCTGTCTGTCTCAGTACCCAGATTTACCGTTTCCACTGGCTCTTCATGTGGCTGAATGGCCCTCTCTTCCTAGAGTAGCAGTCTTGCAAGTTCACCAGGCACTTCGCAATCATCTTCACCTTCGTCTTCGGCTAAGTTGATCGGATTTTCGAAGTCATAACTGGCAGTAGCAGAGTCATTACCAGTGAGATCCATAGTGGATTGGAACCTGTATAAGTGAGTGTGTGTAAATATAGTTGTTTTGCAATATATAATAAAGAAAGAAAAGGAGAGCAAGATTTTGAAATGCAACAAACGTCCAATGTTTTTATTGATGATATATGAAAATGACACACAAAAGCCCTCACAAATGAAGCCACGGTGCCCCGGGTAGGACACCGAGCCATAAAAGTTTCAACATATTGTTTGTTACAAATTGAAAACAAAAGAGTTCATTACTGAGTGACAAAAGTAATAGGTGTGAAGTCTTTGGCAGTCCAGTTGCTTGGTCCACTGTCGGTTGTTGGGTAGATCCAGCTGTCGAATTCAGATTCCTCCACGTCGTCTTCAATAGCATTTACTCCCGGGTTGGTGATGAACACAGGAGGTCTTCCAATTCTTGCCTTACGAACAGCCCTCTGAGACTCTGCAGTGAAACCTAGACCAAACTTGTCAGTCTTTGGAGTGAAGTCAGGAAGTCGGCTCCAGTTTGCGCACTCACCCTTCTTAATCACAGCCCGAGCATCCTTTAAGGAAGCCATCTTCAAAGGAGGGTATTCAATCACAGTTTCAGCCGATGCCAGTGTCTGAGGCACCTCTTCAAAGTGCTGGAATGGATTCTCAATGAATTCCCCATCCATCTCTATGTACCGGAACGAGTTTAGGTGGCGGACCATATATTCTTCCTCCCCTTGAACTGTAACAATTTTCCCTCTAACCGGGTACTTAAGATTCTGATGTAGTGTTGAAGTCACAGCTCCAGCCTTGTGGATCCAGGGACGACCCAACAAACAGGAATAGGATGGTCGGATATCCATCACATAGAAAGTAGAATCAAAAACTTGAGAACCAACCCTGATTGGAATGTCAACTTCCCCATGTACCATCCTTTTCGAACCGTCAAAGGCTCGGACAACAATGTTACTAGGCTTGAGCTCCAGACCCTCACAATCCATCCTGTCTAGGGCCTTCTTGGGCAATACGTTCAATGAAGAACCGGTGTCTACCAACACATGGGCAAGAGTAGTGCCCCTGCATTCAATGGAGACATGCAGGGCGTCGTTATGGTTCTTTCCTTTGGCAGTCAGATCGGCGTCAGAGAAGCCCAAACCATTATCGACAGTCAAGTTGGCCACATAATCAGTAAATTGATCAGCAGACGTTTCTTGTGGCACATGGGCCGTCTTCAGGAAGGAGATCAGGGCCTTGGCATGGGCCTCTAAACACAACAACACTGATAGCATAGAAATATTTGATGGGGTGTGTCCCAACTGCTCAACTACGTTGAAATCACTTTTCTTGATAATCTTGAGGATCTCCTCCATCTCTTGCTGGGAGGCTTCAACAGTGGTTGTCTTTGGTGCCTCCGTCAGGGCAGGCAAATCAGTAGCAATCCCTTTGCGAGCGTCAGATGACTCGGCAGCAGGGGTAGAAACAGGAACTTGATTAGGAAGGGGAACAGGCACACTTGCAGGTGTGATGATAAGAGGTTTCTGAATAGCTGGTGGCGCAATATCTGGTGAGAACAACCTACCACTGCGAGTAATTTTGGCAGGCCCGGTGATGTTACTGACGCCGGTACTTGTATCAAACTCTTGTTTAACCCCAAGCACATAAACATATGCCCCATAGTGCCACGGGACAACTTTGTCAGATGTATAAGGGAGAGGTCCCGGAACAGTGATGATGATAGGAGCAATTTTCTGAGTGGACATGATTTTGGCAGGCTTCTTTGAAGGAGCCTTAGGAGGGTTGTTGAAAATAGTGACAATAGAAACTTCTTCAACAGGGACAGCAGGAACGGAAATCTTCTCGAACAAGATTTCTTTGCTATCCATCAGGCTTTGGATACCTGATTTCAGCAAGGGACAACCAACAGGTGAAACAGCACATAGAAGGCAACCTTTACTACATCCCAGAAATAAACCGGCTAGCAACAGGTTCCTTTTAACAGTCAATAATGGAGTAACAATATCTTCCACAGAGGCTACATACAAGTCTTCTTCCACAACATTCACTCCATGTTGGGGCATGGGAGCAGTCACAACATTGGGTCTTTCGGGCGCCTCAAACTGTATTTCTTTAGCATCAATAAGGTCTTGAACCTTATTCCTCAGAGCCCAGCAATCATCCGTAGTATGTCCCGGGCTATCAGAGTGATAAGCGCAACAGGCGTTGGGGTTGTACTTTGGAGAAGTTGTGTTCACTACCTTCGGAGCTTCTTTGACAGTTACCAAATTAGTTGACAGTAGTTGCGGCAAAATCTGAGATAGGGTCATGCTAAGCCGAGTGTACTGCCTTTTGGGCCTCTCACCCCTTGGTTGGTTGAACTGTTGAGGAGCAGCAACAGGCTTTGAAATTACCAATGCATTGACAGCTTGGCGGCGTTCCGGCTTAATTTGTCTTCTGGGACCATAAACAACACTGGCTTCCTTCTTGAAGGGCTTCTTTTCAGTACTCGCGGAGGCACCTTTCTGTATCTTCCCCGACTTGATACCAGCTTCTATCCTCTCACTGGTCAAGATCAAATCTGTAAACCCAGCAGAAGAATTACCAATCAGATGGTTAAAGAACGGACCAGACAGGGTCCCAAGGAACATGTCAACAAGTTCACGGTCAGTCAGCGGTGGCTGCACCCTGCCAGCCAGGTCTCTCCACTTTTGCGTATACTCCTTGAATCCTTCGCTCGTTCCCAGTGACATACTCTGGAGTTGGGTACGCATAGGAGCAAGGTCAGAATTGTACTGATACTGTTTATAAAATGCAGTAGCCAAGTCCTCCCAGTTTTGGATACTGGCTCCATCCAGCTGATAGAACCACTCGAGTTGAGCCCCCGAAAGGCTATCCTGAAAGAAATGGAGCCATAGGTTCTTGTCTGCAGTGTAAGGTTGGATCTTCCTTACATATGATCTGAGATGCATTTTCGGGCAGGACAGCCCGTCATACCTTGCAAAAACTGGCACTTTGAACTTCGGGGGGATCACAATTCCAGCAACTAATCCCAAATCTTCGAAATCTAAGCCGGGAACTCTCTGCAGCTCCATAGCTGCCAACCTGTCTTCCAAACCTTTGTACTTATCATCGGCGGGAGGGTATTGTTGATCAGAGTAGTCTTCGTCCTCTTCAGCCTCCTCTTCTTCAACTTCGGATTCGGAAGGTACCGCAGCTGCATTCCCTTTACTGGTTCCCTCTTCAGATGTAGGGGGAAATTCTCGCACTCTTCTGGCTTCACCCTCAAACCTTCTTCCTAGGGTAGCCACCCCGATTCTCTTCTTCTTCTTCTTCACTTGCTCTTTGTTCCCAAGCAGGGCTTTTAGATCATCCTGACCCTTTGCCAAGGTCATCAGGAGATGTTGAAACTGTGAGTTTTGAGACTGCAAGTCCTTGACCGTCTGTTTGAGATCCATCTTATTGAAATAAACAGCAGAAAGATAAGGAAACCTGGTGTGGAGACCTGCTTATGCGCATGATGAATGATATGCTTATGTATGCAATGCATTCAAGGATTTAGAAAATTCAAAATTGTTGCAAACAAAAAGAACGCACGTCATATTAATAAGAAGAAATTTGTCAGTACATAAATGCCCCATGGGCCAAATATTACAAAAAACTTCTTAAGGTAAAAAGACGTTGCGCATCCTCTTTGGTGCGATGTAGGTGTTGAGGGTTTCTTCCTCATGGAGTCGGCGGGTAAGCTCCAAAACCTTCTTCTCACTGGCGTAGAAGCTGGCTTCAAAAGTGTTCCGTTCCTCCTTGAGTTGGATCCAGCTCTTCAGCATCTCCTCCCACGATGTAGGCATGTCAGGATATAGGATGGTGTAGGGAACCTCTCCTTCCTTAACGGGCTCTTTAATCACAGGGAGAACATGAGGGTAAGGCATCATTAGACTCTGGGATCGGGTTCGTACCCACTTGAGATAAGGCTCAAGAGGGATGGAGTTCTTGTGCCCCAGTGTCTTGCTGTCTACCTTGTTAGGCATCCTCCAAGCTCTGATGAATCTTTGGCGAAGTCCTTACGCATCGTTGTCGAAGTCAAAAACTAGGTCATGAATCAACATGTCGTGAGGGCCATCCCTCCGTGCATATCCAAATTGTCTCAAGGCTATACAAGGGTTGTAGGTAATGCCTCCTCTAGTGCCAAGCAATGGAACATTAGGGAATTCTCCACAACGATCGACGATGATGACATTTTCTCTGGACCGAGAACACCAATGTACATCAGAGTGAGTGAGGGTCATCAACCGTTGTGACCACCTTAAGCCTTGGTCATTCTTCAAGACTGATTGTGGAAGGTGCGAAATAAACCACCTTGTAAGGAGAGGAGTACAACACATGAGAACACCCCTCTTTCTCATTGTTCGTGTGTAAAATGAGTGAAGAATGTCCCCAAGCAATGTTGGTATTGGATTTCTGGATAAGAAGATTTTGACGGTGTTGACATCTACAAGCTGGTCAGGATTTGGGAACAAGACCAACCCATAAATGAGGAGTGCCACAATTTCTTCAAAGGCTTGTAGGTCCAGTGAATTCCAACACTCTTGTGCCTTCTCAAACAAGAATTTTGCTAAGAAGCCTTTGACACCGCTTCTAGTTTCCCAATGCCCCTTCAGGCTTTGGTTCTTTTTCCATACCGTTGTAGGGTAGTTGATTAAGAATGGGAACTCTCAGGAGTTGAGAAAATTCCTCCAAAGTGGGCACCAACTGGTAGTCGGGGAAAGTGAAACAGTGGTGAAGGGGCTCAAAGAACTGGAAAAACACCTTTACCATGTCCTCTTTAATGCTGGTGTTGACTAAGTTGAGCAGTCTACCATGTCTTTCACTGAAGGGAGAGCTTTCCGGAATTCTGGATGTGAGCTCCTTGAGTTGAGGAGGGAATCTCACAAGGTTGACTTGGATAGTTTTCCTGCGAAGAATTTCCATGACCTACAAAACAAGAACAAAGATGAAGATCCAAACCCTTGAAATGGTTAGTGAATGTATATGATGCTTTATGATGTTTATGATGTATGCATAAAACATATGTACAAGCAATTCACACCAAACCCTAGTTTCAGGCTTGCATGAGGTTTCATAGGTAAGTACCCTCTTGAGTGAAGTTGGCTTAAAAACCTGTCCTATAAATAGTAACCGGGTTCTAAAGAGCTCAATATCATTGGATTTTTTTCCATGTTCATTGTTTTGGTTTAGCCACTTAACTAGCGACCAAAATATTCCAAGAAAACAACCCTCGATGAGTGTAGTATCGAGTATCTACCAACTTCGGACTGTACCAAAGCCGGTCATCTCACTACCCCTAATGAAAGGCCAAGATGGTCAAGTAAGGTTCTAGGTCATTAGTGCTTAGTGACATCACTCAGTGGCCCCGTACTCTCCTTGATTGAACTCAAGGGTTACCGGTACTCACAAATATGTCGCACTAATACAGCTATTGCTTCAACCGTGTCGGTATACCCTGCACAGTTTCCATAATGTATTGCTATCTATGAATGTTTCCCCAAATCCGGGTGTAGGATTGCAAACCCAAACAAGAGAGCCAAGATGTAAAGCAATCAAAGCAAACATTTAGTCATGCAAGAGGGTGATCTAAGCCTTATGGTTACTCCACTTTAAAAGTTATCCCCAGCAGAGTCGCCAATTCTGTGATATGGTGGGAGAACTGACTTGAGGTTTTGCGTTTGTTTTCGCAAATGTTTCGGTTGAGCAAGAGTCGCCACCGACTTTTTATTTTATCCTAAGGAAAGGTTAAAAAGCACAGCAAAAACCTTTGAGATGTTTTCTTGGGTTCGGGGAGTAGATTATAGAAAGGGAAGGTATTAGCACCCTTTCTATCCATGGTTATCCATGGGCTCTTAGTTACTTGCTTAGATCAACTTGCCTTGATTTTCAATTGTTTGAAATGGTGCTTTGTGTGTGGGTTTGAAAATGTTTTGAAAAGAGGCCAATATGGTGGCAACCTTTGTAATGATCCATGTTGGGATGTATACAAAGGTGTATGTCTTTTGAAAAGTTTTCAATGTTTTTGAAAGTCGTTTTGAAAGTGTGTTGTGATGTGTGGTTTTGAAAAATAGGCAAGTGTTTTCGTTTTGCAAGTTGGCAAGTAACCAAGAGCTTTGTCTACCCCTAAATTTACTCAAAGGTTTTCTCTATGTTTTAACCCTTTTAACAATTTTGTTCCACCATTGTATTTGGTGGACAATCTTGTGTTAGGATGTGAACGGGACGGGCGCGGGTCATCGTTTAGACCATGATTGCAATGGTGTTAAGTATCTTTGGCATTTTCTTGAGGGACTTGATCATTTTTAGGCAACTTTCGAAAGCGTCATCGAGGGACTATGATCATTTGAATTTGTTTTGTTTTTGCCAAAGATACCTAACATGCAACATGGCCCATTATTGAAGGCAACAAGTGGAGTAACCCTAGGGGTGCAAGTGTGATTGGTGTTGTCCATTTTCATGCTTTAATCTTGGAATTAAGTCAAGCTATTTGTTTGGTTGATTTTTGCATACAAACCCTAAGTCTAACATGTCATAATTAGAAAGCTTTTAAATGCGAAAAATAAAGTCCTAAATTATTACAACACAAATTATGGGATGGGGGGTACAAATGTTCAAATGGGGGGTATTTAGCAAGAAAAATTAAATCTAACTATTACATCCAAATTAAAATTTTACAAGGTATTTAATTGCACAATAATTAAATAAAATACAATAAATATGCAAGATGCAAAAAATGATTTTTATATGTATGTAAAAAGTATTTTTTATGTGTCAAATAAACAAATATAAAAAGGATTAATTTTGGATATTTTTACATTTTAGGGCAAAACCCTAATTTTCTAAATAAAATGTATTAATTATTTATTATATGCAATATTTATTAATTATGTACAAAAAATAAATAAAAAGAAAGTATATTGTAAAAAAGTGATTTTTTAAGTTAAATATTAATAAAAATAAAAATGTATTATTTTTATGTTTTTATCCTAAATATTCTAATAAATATATAAGTATTTCTATTATTTACTAAATATATTAAATATATATAAAAAATAAAATATTTAATATTTACAAAAAAAGTATATTTTTTATAAAATGTTTTCAAAAGATAAAACAAAATAAAATCAGAAGATAAAAATGTATTAGTATTATTTCTAGTATTTTAAATAAAAGTATTTATATATTTATTTACATTTAAACTAAATGAAACCAAATAAATACCAAATAAAATGAAAAAAATGTGAGAAAAATATTTTTAATGTTTTTTCATGTTTGGATAAAAATATAAAATCAAAATCAAAAGGAAAAAATCAAAAATGACAAATATATCTCAAAATGGGCCAGGGGGGTGCAAGTGGAAAATGAGTGATGCAAATAGAAAGTCAAACTCAGGCCCAGCCCAAGAGGAGTTGTCTTCAACCTCCAGACTGGTTTGAACAACAACAACACGCGTTTCCTAACTCCTGATTCCTGGACTTTCAAGCAAAACTCATAACACCAAAAATGTAGAGCATCAAGAG
>OX451740.1:828324565-828334565 GCA_948472305.1 Vicia faba | reverse complement strand
CTAGAAATACTAATCCAATCCATAATGATGTACCGGAAAATACAACATTTTTGTTACTTGACCAACCATCAGGAGAAGCAAATACAACAGGTACACTAATTAATAAAATGGATGAAGTAACAATTAATGCAAAAACAGCTAATTGAAAAGCAATAGTCATGTTTATAATCTTCTAATTGACCAACAAAAGAACTATACCATTTGATCCCCCAACCCCTTTTTTTTGACCCCTTTCAAAAAAGAAATAAAAAACACATTATCATTATGGAGGGTTTTTTCATGAATCCATTGATTTTAGATAACACCCCTTATTGAGGCATGGATCGAGGGGTAGTTTTTTTTATTTCACAAAAGAGCATGCTGGATCATGTATATATAATATATACGGATAGAGAACTAGACCAATAGATTCACACTAGATATCTTTCTCATAGACAGATAACAGGGTATGAATTCGTATGGTCATGTTCTCTTGAGTGAAATAAAGATAAAATAGAAATTAGCTTTTGGAGAGATGGCTGAGTGGTTGATAGCTCCGGTCTTGAAAACCGGTATAGTTTGAAACAAATAACTATCGAGGGTTCGAATCCCCCTCTCTCCTTTTTCTTGGCGAATGGATTTTTTTATTTTATTGATTCTTGATTTAGGTTGGCTCGGTTTTTTGGGCTCGGCTAAGTGGTGATATAGCCGAGCCCGAAAAAAGATTAGATATAAATGAATTGAAAAACAAAATATTTTTTCAATATGATCTGCTCGACTCAACCCAATATGTATACTAAAATCAAAGTGATTCTTACGTCAAGCATTGGATTTCATGTCTCAATTAAGAGGAGTCATGGAAAGAACAGGTTCAAAATCTCTATCAATTCCTTTTTCAAATCCTGCGGCAGCTGCGCGAGCTCGTCCCGCGTGCCATAAATGACCTACGAATAGGAAGAATCCTAGAACAAAATGAGAAGTAGCTAACCAATTGATCGCGAGAAATATATGTCTATTATGGATATGTACTCCCTGGGATCGATAAACCTTTTGGATTTTATTAACCAAAGAAATACGACTTTGCGCTATAGTTAGCTCAGCACCAATCAAGAATCCCCAAGGCATGCCGAGAATTTTTGTTATACACTCGTTCCAAGCATCAATTCTTTTTTCTAGATTCATGGATATTGAATCAATCGAACGTATTTCTAATATCTGTTCCACTTTTGGAAGACCTTGTGTTATATCACCGGATCTCGATTTTTCATATATGAATGTAACTAAAATATCTCCTTGAGAAAGGATCTCCCCATAATGGCCGTGAATGGTTGTTTCTGGAGTCGCCAAATAAGGATTAGCCAATCTTATTATTACAGAATCCATTTGAACTGTTATAACTTGACCCGATTTTAGTTTTAGGTGTGGTCCATTTTTCATTTTAGCTATACATATATTTTCACAAATCAATTGTCCAAGACTTATTATTGTAAACGTTTTTTCACAATAAAAATGATGGAGAAAAAACCAATTCAAATGGAATGGATTCAAAACAATATTACTGTATAGATCGGGTTTAAAAATTTTCTCATTTTCGTCCATTAAATAATATTTAATTACTTGAAAAATTTCAGTGAATTTGTCAAGTTGCAAATTTTTAATGATTGAGATCTTATTATGAGTTATTAAATGATAAAGTGAATAAAAATTCGCAACTTGAAGGGCTATTCCTAAAGGGCCGAACGAATTATTATTATTAATTGAAATTATAGGATCTTTTTTTATTCCATTGTGAGATTTTACATTGTTCACACATCACATGTGGATTGGGGGCTTTCTCATAGTTGGTGCTGCTGCACATGCAGCCATTTTTATGGTAAGAGACTATGATCCAACTACTCGATACAACGATCTATTAGATCGTGTTCTTAGACATCGTGATGCAATCATATAACATCTCAACTGGGTGTGTATATTTTTAGGCTTTCACAGTTTTGGGTTGTATATTCATAATGATACCATGAGTGCTTTAGGGCGCCCTCAAGATATGTTTTCAGATACCGCTATACAATTACAACCTATCTTTGCTCAATGGATACAAAATACTCATGCTTTAGCACCTGGCACAACAGCCCCTGGTGCAACAACAAGCACCAGTTTGACTTGGGGCGGTGGTGATTTAGTGGCAGTGGGCGGTAAAGTAGCTTTGTTACCTATTCCATTAGGAACTGCAGATTTTTTGGTACATCATATTCATGCATTTACTATTCATGTAACGGTATTGATACTCCTAAAAGGTGTTCTATTTGCTCGTAGCTCACGATTGATACCGGATAAAGCAAATCTCGGTTTTCGGTTCCCTTGTGATGGCCCTGGAAGAGGGGGGACATGCCAAGTATCCGCTTGGGATCATGTCTTCCTAGGATTATTTTGGATGTACAATGCAATTTCTGTAGTAATATTCCATTTCAGTTGGAAAATGCAGTCAGATGTTTGGGGAAGTATAAATGATCAAGGAGTAGTAACTCATATCACAGGAGGAAACTTTGCCCAGAGTTCGATTACCATTAATGGGTGGCTTCGCGATTTCTTATGGGCGCAGGCATCCCAGGTAATTCAGTCTTATGGTTCCTCATTATCGGCATATGGTCTTTTTTTCTTAGGCGCCCATTTTGTATGGGCTTTTAGTTTAATGTTTCTATTCAGCGGGCGTGGTTATTGGCAAGAAATTATTGAATCCATCGTTTGGGCTCATAATAAATTAAAAGTTGCTCCTGCTACTCAGCCTAGAGCCTTGAGCATTGTACAGGGACGTGCTGTAGGAGTAACACATTACCTTCTGGGTGGAATTGCCACAACGTGGGCATTCTTCTTAGCAAGAATTATTGCAGTAGGATAATGGCTAGGAGGATTTGAAAAGCATTATGGCATTAAGATTTCCAAGGTTTAGCCAAGGCTTAGCTCAGGACCCCACTACTCGTCGTATTTGGTTTGGTATTGCTACCGCACATGACTTCGAGAGTCATGATGATATTACTGAGGAACGTCTTTATCAGAATATTTTTGCTTCTCATTTCGGACAATTAGCAATAATTTTTCTGTGGACTTCCGGGAATCTCTTCCATGTAGCTTGGTAAGGAAATTTTGAGGCATGGGTACAAGATCCTTTACATGTAAGACCTATTGCTCATGCAATTTGGGATCCCCATTTTGGTCAACCGGCTGTAGAAGCTTTTACTCGAGGGGGTGCTCTTGGCCCAGTGAATATTGCCTATTCCGGTGTTTATCAGTGGTGGTATACAATTGGTTTACGTACTAATGAGGATCTTTATACTGGAGCTATTTTTCTATTATTTCTTTCTTTCATATCCTTATTAGCGGGCTGGTTACACCTACAACCAAAATGGAAACCGAGCGTTTCGTGGTTTAAAAATGCCGAATCGCGCCTCAATCATCATTTGTCAGGACTATTTGGAGTCAGTTCCTTAGCTTGGGCAGGGCATTTAGTCCATGTGGCTATTCCAGGATCCAGAGGAGAATATGTTCGATGGAATAATTTCTTAAGTGTATTGCCCCACCCTCAAGGATTAGGGCCACTTTTGACGGGTCAGTGGAATCTTTATGCTCAAAACCCCGATTCTAGTAATCATTTATTTAGTACTTCGCAAGGCGCGGGAACTGCCATTCTAACACTTCTCGGGGGATTCCATCCTCAAACGCAAAGTTTATGGCTTACCGATATGGCCCATCATCATTTAGCTATTGCAATTCTTTTTCTCATTGCTGGTCATATGTATAGAACTAACTTCGGTATTGGGCACAGTATAAAAGATATTTTAGAAGCGCATATTCCTCCGGGGGGTAGATTGGGGCGTGGACATAAGGGTCTTTATGACACAATCAATAATTCAATTCATTTTCAATTAGGCCTTGCTCTAGCCTCGTTAGGGGTCATTACTTCTTTGGTAGCTCAACACATGTACTCTTTACCTGCTTATGCGTTTATAGCACAAGACTTTACTACTCATGCTGCGTTATATACTCATCATCAATACATTGCAGGATTTATTATGACAGGGGCTTTTGCTCATGGAGCTATCTTTTTTATTAGAGATTACAATCCCGAACAGAATGAGGATAATGTATTGGCAAGAATGTTAGAGCACAAAGAAGCTATCATATCCCATTTAAGTTGGGCCAGCCTATTTCTGGGGTTCCATACTTTGGGACTTTATGTCCATAATGATGTCATGCTTGCTTTTGGCACTCCGGAGAAACAAATCTTGATCGAACCTATATTTGCCCAATGGATACAATCTGCTCATGGTAAAACTTCATATGGTTTCGATGTACTTTTATCTTCAACGAATAGTCCGGCGCTCAATGCGGGGCGAAGCATATGGTTGCCGGGTTGGTTAAATGCTATTAATGAGAATAGTAATTCTCTATTCTTAACAATAGGGCCTGGAGACTTCTTGGTTCATCATGCTATTGCTCTTGGTTTACATACAACTACATTGATCTTAGTAAAAGGTGCTTTAGATGCACGTGGTTCCAAGTTAATGCCGGATAAAAAGGATTTTGGTTATAGTTTTCCTTGCGATGGTCCGGGACGAGGTGGTACTTGTGATATTTCTGCTTGGGACGCATTTTATTTGGCTGTTTTCTGGATGTTAAATACCATTTGATGGGTTACTTTTTATTGGCATTGGAAGCACATTACATTATGGCAGGGTAATGTTTCACAATTTAATGAATCTTCAACCTATTTGATGGGATGGTTAAGAGATTATCTATGGTTAAATTCTTCACAACTTATCAATGGATATAACCCCTTTGGTATGAATAGTTTATCCGTCTGGGCGTGGATGTTCTTATTTGGACATCTTGTTTGGGCTACTGGATTTATGTTCTTAATCTCATGGCGCGGATATTGGCAGGAATTGATTAAAACTTTAGCATGGGCTCATGAACGCACACCTTTGGCGAATTTGATTCGATGGAGAGATAAACCTGTGGCTCTTTCCATTGTCCAAGCAAGATTGGTTGGATTATTCCACTTTTCGGTAGGTTATATATTTACTTATGCAGCTTTCTTGATTGCCTCTACATCCGGTAAATTTGGTTAATTTGGTTAATTTGATTCTTTATTGTATCTGCAAAAATTGAATCTCTTTGTATGAAGAAGGGGAACCACCTTCTTCAATTTTCGACATCTTAGGATCCGACTTCTATCATTGATACAGGAAATGAATCAGCATGGCAAAGAAAAGTGTAATTGAGAGGGAGAAGAAGAGGCAAAAATTGGAACAAAAATATCATTTGATTCGACGATCTCCAAAAAAAGAAATGAGCAAAGCTCAATCGTTAAGTGAGAAATGGGAAATTCAGGGAAAGTTGGAAGTACTACCGCGTAATAGTGCACCTACACGTCTTCATCGACGTTGTTTTGCGACCGGAAGACCACGAGGTAATTATCGACACTTTGGATTATCTGGACACGTACTTCGTGAAATGGTTCACGAATGTTTGTTGCCCGGTGCAACAAGATCGAGTTGGTAAGAATAAAAAATTATCTTCATTTTTTTTATTCATTTTGATGATCCGCGATCATAGGGCGGTCCCTTTACCATTCTGTATCAATGGTTTATTCTATTTGTACAGATATGGTGGAGGGGTACATTCAATCTCTGTTTTCCATTCATTGTCATTTGTTCTTCTTATGGCGGAGTAGAGCAACTTGGTAGCTCGCAAGGCTCATAACCTTGAGGTCACGGGTTCAAATCCTGTCTCCGCAACATTTTTGATAAAAATTGGAATTCACTATTTTCTATTTTTGAAATAGATAGATAAATGTACTATTCAATACATAAGCAACGGCGGATAGCGGGAATTGAACCCGCGTCTTCTCCTTGGCAAAGAGAAATTATACCATTAAACTATATCCGCGTTTTTCTTTTTATTGTACTTTATACTTTCTATATTGTACTTTTTACTTGATATATCAATTCGATTTGTGCAGAGCGGTGTTTGATATCTATTAGGAGTGATCAAGAAAAGTCGAAATCCATATATATTTTATAGATAATAGATTATGGAATATCTATATCTTTCTATTCGAAATATACGATTTTCTATTAATATTCGTTTCTATTAAGAATTCTTAATATTCTATTCTTATTTTTTTCTAGAATAGAATTCAAATTAGTATATTCTATATTAAAAAAATAATATGAATATTTTCGTTTTACTATATATCATATTCAGGATAAGATATAAGCTTTTTCCAATAGAAGAAGTTTGACCCCTCCCATTAATAATAAAAATGTTTTAGTTTTCTTTCTGTGTGGGGTCTTATATATTCCATTTTAATGTGCCTCACAACCCGAAAGAATTCAGGGGGAGGGGTCATTTCGTTTTTTGATCTAGAATGAATAGTTTCAAGAGATGAGAGAATTAAGAATACCCACTAGAAATACTAATCCAATCCATAATGATGTACCGGAAAATACAACATTTTTGTTACTTGACCAACCATCAGGAGAAGCAAATACAACAGGTACACTAATTAATAAAATGGATGAAGTAACAATTAATGCAAAAACAACTAATTGAAAAGCAATAGTCATGTTTATAATCTTCTAATTGACCAACAAAAGAACTATACCATTTGATCCCCCAACCCCTTTTTTTTACCCCTTTCAAAAAAGAAATAAAAAACACATTATCATTATGGAGGGTTTTTTCATGAATCCATTGATTTTAGATAACACCCCTTATTGAGGCATGGATCGAGGGGTAGTTTTTTTTATTTCACAAAAGAGCATGCTGGATCATGTATATATAATATATACGGATAGAGAACTAGACCAATAGATTCACACTAGATATCTTTCTCATAGATAGATAACAGGGTATGAATTCGTATGGTCATGTTCTCTTGAGTGAAATAAAGATAAAATAGAAATTAGCTTTTGGAGAGATGGCTGAGTGGTTGATAGCTCCGGTCTTGAAAACCGGTATAGTTTGAAACAAATAACTATCGAGGGTTCGAATCCCCCTCTCTCCTTTTTCTTGGCGAATGGATTTTTTTATTTTATTGATTCTTGATTTAGGTTGGCTCGGTTTTTTGGGCTCGGCTAAGTGGTGATATAGCCGAGCCCGAAAAAAGATTAGATATAAATGAATTGAAAAACAAAATATTTTTTCAATATGATCTGCTCGACTCAACCCAATATGTATACTAAAATCAAAGTGATTCTTACGTCAAGCATTGGATTTCATGTCTCAATTAAGAGGAGTCATGGAAAGAACAGGTTTAAAATCTCTATCAATTCCTTTTTCAAATCCTGCGGCAGCTGCGCGAGCTCGTCCCGCGTGCCATAAATGACCTACGAATAGGAAGAATCCTAGAACAAAATGAGAAGTAGCTAACCAACTTCTAGGAGATACATAATTGACTGCATTAATCTCTGTAGCTACGCCACCGACGGAATTTAAAGAACCTAAAGGAGCATGAGTCATATATTCCGCGGAACGACGTTCTTGCCAAGGCTGTATGTCTTTTTTCAGTCTACTCAAGTCCAAACCATTAGGACCTCTTAGAGGTTCTAACCAGGGAGCACGCAGATCCCAAAAACGCATAGTTTCTCCTCCAAAAATGACTTCTCCGGTCGGAGAACGCATTAGATATTTACCTAAACCGGTAGGCCCTTGAGCGGAGCCTACATTAGCTCCAAGATGTTGGTCTCTAACTAGAAAAGTAAATGCTTGAGCTTGAGAAGCTTCCGGTCCAGTGGGACCATAAAACTCACTAGGATAAGCAGTATTATTAAACCAGACAAAGCAACAAGCTATAAAACCAAAAACGGCTAAAGCACCTAAACTATAAGATAAGTAAGCTTCTCCAGACCATACTAGTGCACGCCGAGCCCATGCAAAAGGTTTGGTTAAGATATGCCAAATTCCACCAAGTATACAAATGGAACCCAACCATACATGTCCCACAATTATATCTTCCAAATCGTCTACACTAACAATCCAACCTTCTCCCCCAAAAGGCGATTTTAGTAAATAACCAAATATAATGCTTGGACTAAGGGTTAAGTTGGTAATTTTTCTTACATCTCCCCCTCCTGGAGCCCAGGTATCATATAGACCTCCAAAATAAAAAGCCTTAAATACTAAAAGAAAAGCCCCTATACCTAACAAAATTAAGTGAATACCTAAAATAGTAGTCATTTTATTTCTATCTTTCCATACATAACCAAAGAATGGAAAAGATTCTTCAAGAGTCTCAGGTCCCAGAAGTGCATGATAAATACCGCCAAAGCCCAATACTGCAGAGGAAATTAAGTGAAGTACTCCAGACACAAAGTATGGAAAGGTGTCGATAACTTCCCCTCCCGGACCAACCCCCCAACCTAGAGTAGCTAGATGGGGAAGTAAAATTAAGCCTTGTTCATACATGGGCTTCTCGGGTACGAAATGAGCAACTTCAAATAGGTTCATTGCTCCGGCCCAGAATACTATTAATCCGGCATGGGCTACATGGGCCCCCAGTAGTTTACCGGATAAATTGATAAGTCGGGCATTCCCGGCCCACCAAGCAAAACCAGTAGTTTCTTGGTCACGACCAGTTAAAGCTAAAGTTCCATTAAAGAGCGTTTCCACGTGGTAGAACCTCCTCAGGGAATATAAGGTTTTCATGAGGCTGATCTTGAGCTGCCATCCACGCACGAATACCTTCGTTTAAGAGAATATTTTTGGTGTAGAAAGTCTCAAATTCAGGATCTTCTGCTGCGCGGATTTCTTGAGAAACAAAGTCATAGGCACGCAGGTTCAGGGCCAGACCGACTACTCCAAGAGCACTCATCCATAAACCAGTTACTGGTACAAATAACATAAAGAAATGTAACCAACGTTTATTGGAAAAAGCAACCCCAGAGATTTGGGACCAAAAGCGGTTAGCAGTAACCATTGAATAAGTCTCTTCTACTTGGGTTGAAAAAAGTATTATTTTATATTATATTATTTTTCTAATGTATATCAAAATAAACAAATGTTGTTAGTTTTGGTGTACTGATTTATCCTCATCCTCGCTCTATAGATAAGAGATAAAAAATTTATTTTACAATTATTAATAGTCATTTTTCTTAATATATATATAAATTAAAAAATAACTAACCTAACATAGGAATTAATAGTAATATTAATTAATGAATATATTACTGAAATACTGAAAATAATAATTATTATTTATTTTTTTCACTAGGAATTTTGTTATTGGCCAGTTTTGACTTTGTACTTTCCAATATGGGGACCATTGTGCAAAGATTCAGAACAATTAAGAATATCCAATTCTATTTCTATATCCACTTTTTTATTAACCGAGCCCCTTTACAAAAGATATAAAACAAACGAATAAGAAACAAAATTCATCAAGAATCTAAATATTTTTTATTCTTTCTTTTTGTATGGAATATACACATCAATCTTCATGGATCATACCTTTCATCCCTCTTCCAGTTCCTATTTTAATAGGGGTAGGACTTCTACTTTTTCCCACGGCAACAAAAAATCTTCGCCGTATGTGGGCTTTTCCTAGTATTTTCTTGTTAACCATAGTTATGATTTTTTCGATCGATTTATCTATTCAGCAAATCGAGAATAGTTCTATCTATCAATATGTATGGTCTTGGACTATAAATAATGATCTTTCTTTAGAATTTGGCTACTTGATCGATTCACTTACTTCTATTATGTCAATATTAATCACTACTGTTGGTATTCTGGTTCTAATTTATAGTGATAGTTACATGTCTCATGATCAAGGGTATTTGATATTTTTTACTTATATGAGTTTTTTTAATACTTCAATGTTAGGATTAGTTACTAGTTCAAATTTGATACAAGTTTATATTTTTTGGGAATTGGTTGGAATGTGTTCTTATCTATTAATAGGTTTTTGGTTCACACGTCCTATTGCGGCAAATGCTTGTCAAAAAGCGTTTGTAACGAATCG